>BGPR01005210.1:62812-88169 GCA_013235015.1 Araneus ventricosus | reverse complement strand
AGTTTCGACCGGTTTTGGCTCGGAGCGGTCGTGAATACTTTTATTGCTTTATGACTCTTATGGACCGGCAGACCAATTGGAGCAGTGCATATCCACACCGGTTGGATATCCAACTTGCCTCTCCACTTCTCCAGCTTTGACCGGTTTTGGCGGGAAGCGGTCGTGAATATCGCGAGCGTGAAATATTCCGCAGTTGACAATATTTGAATTTCGTCGCGAGATAATTATTATGCGGCTGATGATAATGAACAGCCACTGCTTACGGTTGCAAATGAGTTAACCCTCTAGCTTCGTGTAACGTAGAAATCATGTCTCACTTTTCCCAGTCTGTTGGCATAAAAATCTGCTAGCAACTTCGTATTATAAGCGTTTGGTTTTGTTCGCATGCATTGCTCATGAAAAACGATCCAAAATAGTTTGTGAATTCCAGAAGTATATGCTGTTTTGATGTTTGTCTTAACCATTCCTGACATCACGGCTGTTACCGAATATTCATTTTCAAAGTGAAAAATAATGTTATTAAACAAATTAATAATTCCTACTGAGAAATTCTACGGTACAAGGTAAGTTGAGTGAAGGAAGAAAAGCATGGCCCGAAGGTTGGATTTTGAAGAAGTAATAATTACTTTTGCTGAAAGGAAGCTCAATAAAAACAATTTTAAATAAATTGTAAAATATAGTTAATTTACAAACAATAATAAAAAAGCTTTGTCAAATAATAATGTAAATAAATTCTGAATTATTTCCATACTCCTTTTAAGCTAGGCGATCTTTTAAAAGCAACTAGCAGTATTATAAAGAGACAATTTTTTAAATAAGTAAAAAAATGAAGCACTTTTGTAATTAATGATGGTGATAAGTTTAACTTTCTAATTACCCCACCATAAACTCTTGACGGGGGTCCATACTATCTAGTTGCGCCGATGTTCTAGTTCTCAGCGACCAGGTAAGCCATGACGAAACCTAAAATGTCTTTCAGTTTAGTTATATTTACGTCCCGTATTGAAGCAACACGAGGGCTATTTTGGGAAGGATAACGTAATTTTGAACCGCGGTCAGATGATGAGGACGACATCTGAGCTGGCGCCCCCTCTCTAAACTTCCGCACCACACCAGCTCTGCTGGATAACAGGTTGACATGGTCCTCTCATATTTTATCGTTACATGCAAAGGTCTATAACCTAACAAATAATTTTAGTAGAATAATAAAGACAGACTGAAATTTGGATAAAGAACTGGTTAAAATATGGTACCTAACAGTTATCGAGAAGGCTTTGCTCTACGGCGCTGGCGTCTAGGGC
This sequence comes from Araneus ventricosus, assembly GCA_013235015.1. Classification (NCBI taxonomy): domain Eukaryota; kingdom Metazoa; phylum Arthropoda; class Arachnida; order Araneae; family Araneidae; genus Araneus; species Araneus ventricosus. The sequence goes on along the minus strand of BGPR01005210.1, from coordinate 86,868 downwards.
GGAGCCTTAACTAGTGAACAAATCAAAAGGCTTCATACGAAACAACGAGTTTTTCTAATTAAACTGCTTAGGCCATACAGAACTACTGCCACGCAGGCACTTAACGTCCTGTCCGGCATTCCACCATTACACATAACAGCTAAAATGGAGTATTTAAGGTTTCAAATTTGGACTTGTCGCTCGAGAGGACTCTATGGTTTTATTGATTTATTTAAATTAGACAAATTTGAAAAACTATCAGAGGTCCCATTAAATACCAGAGTTTTAGAACTAAGAGATCAAGTCCAAGATAGTCATTTCGAGGTGTACACAGATGGGTCCAAAGTCGATGGTGGTGTTGGGTTCTCTGTGTGCATTCTCCATAGAGAAATTCAACATAAAATTATATGTAAAAAATTGGAACCCCAGAACACTGTCTTCCAGGCCGAACGGCTTTGGGCGAAGCAGTGGATTGGGCTATTGAAAATAAAAAGAAAATCAACATTTACACTAATAGTAGGTCTTCCATCGAGGCCCTCAAGAGCTACGGTTCTAGATCTAAATTTGTAATTCCCATAAAAAATAAATTTTGCTTGGCGGAGGGATTGGTTGGGCTTGCCTGGGTGAAGGCTCACGTCGGAATCCCGGGCAATGAGCTCGCCGATCACTTCGTTAAATTGAGTAGTGTTGAGGGTGAGGGTATGGATATCCCATTCTCTTACTCCTTTGTTAAATTTACACTTAAAAAGAAATTACTAGAAGAATGGCAAATTTATTATGGAGGAAATGAAACAGCTTCTGGAAACCGGATCAGGAGTTTTGTTCCTCGCGTGGATGCAAAAACTTTAATTAAAAGTAAATATTTTATATATTTTTTAACGGGACATTGACCACTTCCCTGCTACCTCAGCAGATTCAAAATTTTATCTTCCCCACTTTACGAATGCGGGGAAGAGAGGAGTGTGAGGACCAAGTGACGGGGATGTCACTTGGAGATCCTGACCATTATCTTTTTGACTGTTTAATGACGCGGGATCATCACCTAAAGAAGCCTTCTTCTGAAGCCAAGAGTTTGTGGCTTAAAAACGTAATGTCGACTGCGGCTAATCACGAAAAACTTGTGAATTGTTTTAAAGTTAGTAGGGCGATTTGTGATCGCTTGAGTAGGATGTACCCAGACAGCATGTAAGTTTGCAGCAAGTTTGATTTTGACTTGTCATGACAAAATTTGACGCGTCAAACTTGAATCGAACTTGTAGAAAGTTCGCTGTGACAACTAGCGCCACCCTCGCTTGCAAATCAAACTTGCTGCAAGTTTGCAAAACAAGCTTCCTGCAAAGATAGAACAATAAAGAGATAATTATCTTTGTCTCTGCTTTAAAAAAACATCCGATTTTTAATAGCATCTCCTAGACCGCCCTTCTTTTTATTAATTCAATAAATCAATGATAATTTGTGAAAAAATTTTTAAAAAATTTTTTTATCTTTTTTATAAAAAAAATTTTTGAAACATTTTCCATCTTTTTACTAAATATATCACTCGCACTTTAAAGAAAACTATATCGCCTTTTTCTTAATGTTGAAATTTTAACGTTTATAAACAAAATTAAATCTAAAAAACAGTCAGTATTTGTTGAAAAATAATAACTAGACATTTTGTCCCATTTTAAAGTAATTACTTTTGAACTCTAATTTCATAATTTATTCTACTAGCAAAACGTAGTTAGTACTCAAAAAAATGAAATCAAGAAAAAAGTTTAAAATAAATCGTATACGAATCGAATCGAACGATGTATTAGCGAAATCTATCTTCTCGTCTCGTAGTTCAGCTGGCCGAGTGGTATCGACGTTTGGCTACTAAGCGGCAGGTCGCGAGTTCTATCCCGGGTTATGTTCATACTTTGTTTTTGCTATAATTTGCCATGAGTTTGCACGGCAAGCTTTCTGCAAGTTTGTTTCATGGTAACTTCGAAGCTTTCGTTAACTTGCTGCAAGCTTGCACTCTTGTCATGACAAATTTGTGGCAAGCTTGCTGCAAACTAAAATTGCTATCTGGGTAGCTGGTCTACCCCTTTTTAAATTTTTTATATGTTTAATGACATAATTTGTGGGATTATATGTTTAATTGAATATATATTGGATACATAATTGATTTTAATTATTTTCATTTTAATAGTATGCTTTGATTTTGTCATTTAGGGGAGAGTTTGTTTGGCCTTGTTCGATTTCATGGCCTTGTCATTCTGAGATTTTAAACATTTGAAATTAAATTTGAGCTATTGGGATTTTTATAATGGTTTTAATAATTCCTTTTGTGTGTATAGTTTGTTTGTGTGTTCGTTTTAATTTGTCTGTGTCTGTTTTGAGTTGACTTTTTTTGTATTTGCGCTGCTTCTCACACATTGTAACTTATGGGTGGAATGCCATTCATAATTAAAATTGGGAATGTATTGTTTGTTTCTCCCCGGCCATGGTAAATTTTTATTAGTAAATAACTTTTAATCCATATGCTGTTATATGCATTGTCTCCTTGGCCGGGTGAGCACTTGTAATGAGAAACTTCTATATATGTTAATATGTATTTAATTTCCACCCATGTTGCGGGGTGTAATATGTACATATGAGGAAAAACTTTTAATAAATGCGAGTGGCGAGCCTGCTGCTGCCGGTCAGTTCTCTTCCCCTCCGACTCTTTAATGCCTTAAACACAGTAGGGTGGGCTGGGTCGGGGTGGGTTGTAGAGCACCACACCAGCGTAGCTATCCCGGCGGATTTAATGTGCATTCAGACACGGCGGTTCTTCGGTGGAATTGGGTTTCGAACCTGGAACCCTCCGGCTTCGAGGTCGAGACCTTACCACCAGGCCACCGGGGCCTCAAAATGTCTTTTAGATCAAGCATTTTGAATAGGTGATTATTTTTTGTAATTAGTTACGAACTGCAAAATTGGATGTGACGAAATTTCGAATATTTTCAGACTGCAAAAAATCAACGAAGGATATTTATTTTTACTAAAAAAACCCCACTGGTATAAGTTTAACACTCACAAGAACTAAAGCACTCATATTAGCTTTTATGATTCATTTCTGGTTTGTGTGTGGGAGAGCATTTCCCTATTTGCTAGATCTTTGTATTCCCCGTAGCTGTCCAATACTTTCTTACTGGGCGCCTAGAATATGAATCAAGACGTACAAAATATTTCAACTCTACAATCGAATTTTTAGAGGAGAATTTCCATTCTCAGATTTTTAAATTTCACCAATATATTGGATTACACACAAAAATATAGGAATGTTAGGTCTGGAGATTTGGCTGACCAATCCACCCGATGAAAGTTTTACATTCCGCGTGAATGTGATCGTGGCTTATTAAGTCTTGTTTATTTACCATTTGTAGGTACTTATTTTTATGAGTGGGGGGCTCGATAGGGTTTAAATATGCATGGTAATGCTTTGCCCCAGGGCCCGGCTCGGCTCTCGGTGGAGAGTTGTCGTCTACAAACAGTTTATCAGGACCAACTGAACCCCTTAACAAAGCGATCATAGGGTTCTAAGATCTTATTTCTATACCTCACAGTTGTCACTGAACCTTTGCCAAGGTAATGAAGGTCTTAGCGCTCATCCAAAGTCATGCCTACCCAGAACAGCAAACCAGTGCTGCCACAGTGATTTCTTACTCAGGGTTTGTTGGACAGATAGTGAGTGTAGTTTTTGCAACAGAACGATACTCACCATAACTCTCTATATTGCATTTTGGCAGTGACTCTGACCACGTGCCATCAGATCTACAAGTGCTGTGTTTCGGTCCTTCAAGAGCCAACTCTAGTTTGCAGTAGAACATGACAGATTCTCCTTCTGTAAAAGTGCGAGGTCTGGAGGCGTCAGTTCCATCAGTATTCCTTCTGCCTCCGCCTTCTGGAATTCCTGGATCTGCACAATGACCTTTGCCGCGTACTGGAAGACACATTTGCAATTGCTCAAAAACATTTAACAAAATTTTTTCGGTTACATTTTTTAAATCTATTTTATTAGACCGGAGTACACTGGCTACTTTCTGATGTGTAACTATTTTGTCTGTCCTATGAAGCCTATACTATTCCCCACCTTTGACGAGTTGGCGGAAGAGTGCATTTGCTTAGAGGGGGAAAATTCTGAAACTGAGAGCAAGTCGCGGAAAACAAATAAGGTTATAATAAATACGACTATGATGACATCAATCTTATGAAAATAGACTCGTTTGATAACCCATGATGCTTAACTTTTCACCCATCTTCTCGTCAGAGCCAGGGAATATTATAAGTGTATCCGCAGATATTGCGTACGAGAGTTTGGCAATCTTTTTGTTTTGAAGGCTGCCAGCTGACAGTACGGTATCAAAACTTTCTCCGCATCTATTTTGAATAGAAACCACCCACTTGATTTCATTCCACCAAAATAATAACTGGGTCTACAAACTCGACCAGGAAAACCCAAAGCAACCAGATTGTCCCAAAGATAAAATAGTTCCGCCACAAGAAATCGTCCGTGTGCTCCCAGCATTAGTCTTTTGAGAAATTAATAACCATGATGGCGATAATCGTTGATATAGGTATATAGGTTATCATTTTAACAGGAGTGTTTGGATCTCATTTTCAAAATTACTACATGAACACTAACATGAAGTAAAAATCATACGAAACTTCAAATAATTCAGAATATTGATGTGATATACAAATTATGGAAAAGTGCACAGTTTAAAAATTTATGCTTCATCGTATCATTTCTCAAAAATAATTGATTTGCTGCTTTCTCAACATTTAAAAAACAATTCCTATGTTCACCTTGCTTTTTTCTAGAGGAGGATAATTGTTAGGAACTGCTGGGCTTATATTTTAAGCCAACATTTAAAAGTTCACTATGATTATCTAGATAATTATGTAGACAATGACTTTTCACTTATCCCTTCAAGATTAGATCAGAGCCTGAAATATGTTGTAAGGAATTGGACTTCTATAGTTTCTGTTGCCTGCGGTAGATGGCGCGGCACAAGACTGTTCCGTATAAAGTTCAGTTGCCGGTCGGTCGTCAGCGTGGTTGGTTGTGTTGTTTTCCCTCGGAGAGAAGTGGCCGTGTGCCAAAGAATGAAGAGTCTGATATGATTTTTGTGTGGAAATGACTCGGTATAATAAGAATTGTAACGTATAATTTTCTTATCTTTTATGTTAAATGTATTTGTGTGTTTGTCTATTTATGTCGTGCTAGTCCTGTGTGTCATTAATAAACTAAATTAAAAAAGAAATATTGCCTAATTTCTCGGCTGCATTTTTGTATGACACTACAATGTTCATTGTCAAGTATTTGATAAGACGAGACACTGGCAGAAAGATAATGGTTCATAGAATGTAATACATTGCAGGTAAGCAGACGAGATATTCAATAAATTAATCTTAAAATCTTACAAATCCTGATTCTTGAGGATGAGGGTCCTGAATTAACCCTCCTAGCCGCGCAAACGTATTTTTCCGTTCTTCATGTTCAGTTCAAAACCGGATAGCTCGTATTTATATGTATATTGTCTTAAACAATCATGGATAAAGTATTTTTAGGATTTCAGAGATATAATTAAATGCAATAAAGACCGATTTAATTTAAAATCTAAGTTTTCTAATTATAGTTTTCTAATTTTCGCTTCATTAATTAAAAAGTCTTCAAAAAAGTCTTACATAATGGAGCAGCGCCAACTATTTTTGTTTTTTTTCGGTCTTCACAGAGCGCACCACCTCTACTTCATGTTACGAGGATGGATACAAAAAAAATTTAGAAAGGTAACAAAAAATTGTTTATTAACATTAAACAGAAAACACAAAAGGGAATTAAGAGGCATACTTGCCGATCACTTTTCCACATAATTCACCAAATCTATTTAGGCATTTATCTGAATGCAGGACCAACTTGTTTAACCCTGTTAGGCAGAAATCATGTCCTGTCCGTTGAGCCAGTTCTCGGTAACTGTTTTCACATCATTCTATGGAGAGAATATTTGTTCCAGATAAGTGTTCCTTCAATTTCGGAAAAAGGAAATAATCATTGGGCCATCGTGAGGTTATCTGACGCAAACACCCTGGCATGCTGAGTGATGGTGTCATAATCGTGCATGACAATACACGTACTGCTCGCAAAACCCAAGAATTGCTGTGAAAGTTCAAGTGGGAAGTCTGGAGCCACTCCCTACAGCCCAGATTTGGCACCCAGTCTGGGTTTCAAACAGTCTGGGTTTCAAACACTTATCTGGAACAAGGTTCTCTTCAGACAGTGATATGAAAACAGTTGCCAGGAACTGGCTATCATTGGACAGGACGTGATTTCCGCCAAGCCGGGTTAAACAAATTGGTCCTGTGTTCAGATAAATGCCTAAATAGATTTGGTGCATTATGTGGAAAAGTGATGGGCAAGTATGCCTCTTAATTCCCTTTTGAATTTTCTGATCAACGTTAATAATTTTTTATTACCCTTTTAAACTTTTTTTGGATTCATCCTCATAGTCAAATTCTGTTTCCTTTAGAGGCATCGAACCGGCTCAAGCGCCTGCTGAATAGGTGAACTTAAATTATAAAAATAATGTGATCTTTTTGTTTAACCAGAATGGGTAGTATTTCACACACAGTTTGCACATCTACAAATTCTGTACTTTTTTTATATCGGACGATATGTAATATTGACATACTAAATTACTTACTTCCTGCGCAACTGTTACACCGAGGCAGAGGAGCAGACCATTTTCCGTTTGATTTACAAGCAATCAAATTGGTTCCTTGAAGAGCCAAATCTCTATGTTTGCAATCGAAGACCACAGATTCTTCTACTGCAAACCTACGACGATGCGAAGCATCAGATCCATTGGTATACATTCTGTTTCCACCTTTAGGTATCCCAGGATCAGAACAGGTCTTATTTTTTATTTCTTCTACAAAAGAGAATGCGGTTTGATGATTATGAGATGGGGAAAAAGGTTTCGTTCAGTTTCACCAGTATTCAGCAGATTGGTGAGGCCAATATCGGTCAAGACTTCAAGATACACAATATTAGACTTTCATAGATGAATCTGAAAAGACTCATAACTATTTCAAAGCTCATGAAACAGTGGACCTTCGCTAATTTGAAGATGACGGAACCGCAATAAAAATTTTTATTTATCCAAATGTTCGAATGAAAAAAAACACTGGACTTAAAAATGAGTGCAGCAAGAGAAAACAAACATTTTAAAACTTAAAATTAATTGGTAAAGATTAATTTTTAATATTTAATAGTTTTAATAGAAAAATAATAAAGCGGTTTCAATAAATCGATAACTATTATGACTAAATTTTATTTAATTTCAGTAAATCCGCACTTTTGAAAAATGACAGTAAAAAGTGCTTTGAATATATTAAATGTACGACTTCAAAATAAACACAACTCGCTTGTTCAAATGTTTTTTTAAAAAAGTGAGAAATCTTTTATTGCTTTTTCAATTGAATACATTGTACGGCAGTCAATGCCTTAAATGACTTAAGGGAGTTAAAAATTATTCCCTAACGAAAAGGTTTCGGATATATTTACGTATAAAAAGCAATATTTTACACTTTGCTAGTTTTGAAGTCGAATTAGCTAAATTAAATTCGAATTGCAGACGATATTTTAACATGTCATTAATAGAAAATTCAAATTACAGACGAATTTAAATTAAAAACATTCGGATTAACTCGATGCTTCACCGTAATAGAAAATAAACAAATAAAATTTAATTTTAGAAAATACAATAATTAAGTAAATTACTTATAGATATGTTTTATGGAATTTTGGTGTAAATACGGAAAGTTGCTGAATTTCTGAGAAATGCTTTCAAGACAGATAGCATTACTAACCTTCTAAAGTACTGTTACATCGCGTTACCTGGCCCGTAGGTTCTGACCAAGTTCCATCTGATTCACAAGTGATGAAAAAGCGTTTATGGTTAAAAGTACCATCTTCATCGCAGTAGAAAACGACGCTTTCTCCTTCTGTAAACACGGCACGGTCCGAGCCAGGAGGCCTTGCGAAATCTTTCCTCTGGGCTCCTTCAGGTGTTTCAGGATCTGGACAAGAGGCCTTTGTTCTTTTTTCCTCTTCTTTTTGATCTCGATAAATCGCTAAGAAATAAATTTATACTCAACTATTACCAAAACAGAGGAGAAATACACGCTAAATTCAATTGAGCGATTTCTGGACTCCAAAAGGGAGCGAATGTAAAAATTCGCCTTTCCGATCTTTTAGTACAGAAAAACGCTCCTTAAAACACTGTTATAGTCAAAAACCAGTTTCAGCTGTTTACTCGTTAAGAAACTGATAACAGATTCGGAATTCGTTTGACTATTCCGTTCTTCTTAGGAGCGGTTTTTAATTTGTATTTCCGACGCTAGGGGTATCTGAAAAATCATTGGTTAATAATCATCACGTGACGACTTGGCTCTTTCCTTATCTGTTTGCCGATAAGATTGGCAGACATTTTTTTTTTATTTTAGCCGGCTTCCTTCATGTTAGTGGAAGAATTAAATTGAATCGTATTAAAGAATATTAATATTTGTTATTTACATTAATCAGGGAGATACACAGTATGGGGATAGGTCCTGCCCTGGTTCGTGATTTTCTGTGGCCGAACGGACTTTTGGACTTGGTCTAGCTGAGGACTTGAACAAGTGGAATAAGAAACAACAACAACAGATTCACAGTATGGTGAGTTACATTTTCAAATTCTAAAATTGCTCTTAAATTTCATAGTCAGGAATCTGTCCAGATATTTTTTATATGATTGATATTATATTTATGCACATTCTGCAAAAACTTCGTTAAATAACCTAATTCCATTCTGAACATATCCCTGATATATGTTCCTACTTGAATGCAAATTTGAAAATTCTTGAGACGTTAAAAATAATTTAGGGAATATCTTCTTCCTGAATACATTATTTAATGACACTTTAATTTTAGAAAATTATATATCATTAAAGATTATCCATTAGAAAGTTCAGGAAGAAATTTAATATGAGGAAATTTAATTTCATCCACTATCATATTAATCACACTTATTTTTATTTTTAATTTAAGGTGTATGTAAATTTGGTTTCAGCAGTGAATGCATGTTTTAATGATTAAGTTGATTGTAGCAGTAATAGATAAAAGAATTTTAAAGTAAAAACTTGTGTCCCCCAATTAAAAATAAACTGATAGTGAAATGAAATGTATAGTGTTTATTAATTCTTCATTATTTTAATATTTTGGACATTGTTTAATAATTATAAAGTGTCTACAGTTTCCATAAATATATTTTTTATTTATGTGTTTATTTTATTTGGGAGAAAAAATTGTAGAATTTAATTTGCCTGTCCACAAAATGCTTGTATTTATCAGACTATTCTAATGTGACAGTTTAGTTATCTAAATTATATATAATACATATAATAGAATTAATATTATATCTATGTAGATTTACTTTCCATTGATATCAAAATTCTATGTTTTAAAAAGTTTTGTCTCCTATTGATGTACCAGTTACCTAACTGATCAAGTCATTTATAAGCATAAAACTAGTTTTATTATTATTAATTGTGCATTGGGATGAGTGTTTTTAGTTTAATTTTTCCACTATTAGAATATGGGGTTGGAGCAGTAGATTATTTTGGGTACAATTAGCTTTTTCCATTTCTCTCGCATCTTCATACTTCCCTATATGAATGTACTCTACATGCTGAACTCGGTGCTGTAGGGTAAATATCTTTTTATCTTTTAAGAAATTTATTTTTTTAAATTTTTGATTTTTGGTTATGTCTTTTAATCGACACCGACATCTGTAAAATACCTGGATATCCTCTTCTGAAACGCCAAAAAGTTGTGGCAGATAGATTCTCTGAAGAAGTAGATGGTAAGACTGAATAAATAAAATTGATTTTTTTTCGTTGTAGAATAGTAATGAATTTGCTTTAGAAAGTTACATAATACATAACTTCTTTACTAAATATCATGGTTTTTTCATAGAAATATAACTGCGTCTGTGTGAACTAATTAAAAAGTATATGTTTAGGAAAATCCATCTATTTAATATAGCTGCAAATGCTTTGCAACTTATACTAAAAAATTATACACAATGTTTTATGAATATTTTTATTTCTCTCATTCATAAAGAGTTAACTTTTGCTTTAGTTTAAAATTTTACATGCCATTGCTTGGTTACTAACTAAAGAATCTTACTGTAGCTTTTATATAAGTTATTTTTAATTACATTTGGAAGATTACTAATTGAGATCATACTTCATGGTTTAATTGCTATGCCTTTGCTTTTGTCTAAGGATTACAGAGGTCCTATGATATAGGATGGATGTTCCAGCTTTGGCCACCTTAAGAGAAAATTTGAAATGGAAGTTTCTCAGTGGATGTCTGTTTAAAGCATATTAAATCATACTTATACTATTCTTTAGCAAATTCTATTGGCTTTCTGCTAATTATAAAATTTTTCTGAAGAATATTTTAGATTTAGAGTTATGAATTTTTAAATAAATTAACCCAATTTGCACCAGTTTTGGCCACACTAATATTATATTTGTAACAGACATTTTAATGAATTTTAAGTAAAAATAAATCATTTTTATGCAGTATATATTTTTTGCTAAAATATGAAACAAGAAATGGGGACAGGAATAAACGTAGATTGCAAAAGCATAGATTTTTTTTAAACTTCAAAACTACTACTTCAAAACAAAAAGTTAAATATTGTATAAAAATTTGCAAATATGTATGCGAAACAAATGGATGTGTGTCTCATGTTAAAAATGAAAACAATTATAATAGAATGGTATGGGGAGTATGTTACAAAACAGAATTCCATAATTTTTTCAAAACGTTCGTTCAAAACCCTTTTTTACTATTCTGTATGTAAGAATAATTTAACCACTAGTTTGTTAAAGACATTTACAGCAAATTTTTAACTTTAATTGTTTACATGGAAACAAAACTAATTGTTAAAAAAATCTGTTTGAGCGATGTCCTTCATTATGTTGCAGAAATTTTTCGTTAATTAAATAATTTATTTTGCAGGTTTCAGGAGATCAAAGGCTTCATTATGCAATCCAGGGAACTACCAGTGTGTTAAAAAAATAATACTAACTTATATGTTTACTAGTCAGGAATGGTTGTTTATGAAAACCTATCTGATTAGAAATAGAAATGTTATATTTAATTGTAAGTGAGAATTTTATGTGTGATATATTTATATGAATTTTACCAAAATATAACTGTAGGTATTTTATACAGAAGCATCAGTTTTATTTATAAATAATTGAAGATTGTGCTTTTGGAAAAGAGTCTAAAATGCACATTTGCCATGTAATAAAAATGAAAAAGAAAAAAATGAGCTTTTATTATTGGAAAATTTGTTTTTGCATGAGTCTAGCAGAAAGAAAAATACACAGGAAATGGCTATCTTTTATAATTTATTTGATTAACAAATGAGTTTTTTTTTTGGGGGGGGGGTAACTTTTATGTGTTTATTTGCGATTTTGTTCATTGTAAATAACTGAATTTATTTTCGGAGGAGTGCAACTGAAATTTGTATAACAGGTAGGAATATTTCTGTGTAAAAAATTGCACCTTATTGGTTCACAAATAGTGGAATGTTAATTAATTTTAGTTAGAATTTTACCAAAATGGAAAATTGTATGCAAATATTAGGAATCAGTTTTTTTATGTGTGCAATGTATTTAAATAAACAACATTATAAGTTTTTCATTTTTTAAAGGTAATTTTCTAATGATTTGTGCAATTGAGTATAAATATAGTAGTTAAAAATTCAGACACTTTGTTAATTTTATAAAATTATAAAATTAACAAAGTGCCTGAAATTATTATAAAATTTGCAGATAAATATGTAATATTTTTTGCTTAAGGTGTGTAATCAAGAGAAGTTTTAAGTAACATCTTTTTTACTTATTTATGTTTTACCTGTATTTAAAACTGCCTTTACCCCAATAACATTTATACACTCTAGTTGGTTACATTTTGCTTCCATGTAAATATAGTATAATTTTAAATTTAATTGTAACACATTTAAGTATATTCTTTCTCTTCAAATTTATTTTAAGCTTTTAACCCATGTGCAGTTCTGATTTCTCAATTGGGTACTCATTATAATAAGTTTTTATTCTGTAATTTATCATCAGTTCGATTCTTTTTCAGTAAGCTTTTTTCAGATTTTTCATCTTGGTTGTTGTTGTAGGAAGTGTAATAGTTGGCTGTACTACAGTGAATTTATGTAAAAATGTATTTTTATGTTGTAATAAAAGTATAAAAATACTGTGTTGCTGTTATTTGTTACTTGAGTTATTATCTATAAATTAGTATCTTAAGTGCAGTATTATTTGTAATAATAAATGGAATAAAAAACTTATATTTATTTATAAAAGCATAAGTTTTTGATTAGAGCAATTAATTTCTTATGATTTGTTAAAGAATAAAGATTTGAAGTAATATTTTGGCAGTTTCTCTTGTTTAAATCTTTGCAAAAATATATATTATTAGGTACGTATAATTATACTATTTTTACATTTATGCTCCAACATCTTATTCTGGTACTCATGCAAAGAGCACTAATTAGTTATTGAAGTTTTGAGCAAAGATCATTATAACCTTTACTGTTAATATAACTTAACTTGTGTTGCAAAGAGTAATATGTTACAAAGAGTAAATGTTTCTTAGAATTCTTATGCAGTTTTAGAAACAAAGTATTTTGTTAAAATTTCCAGTATTCTTTTACATATAAAAAATGTAATATACTGTTTCAATAGATTTTTTAGGATATTTATTCCATTTTTTAAAAATTAAATTTCATAAAAATATTTTTTTTTCATTTTAAATAACTGGTAAAAGTGTTTTTAATGTATATTGTACACATACAGTGTTTATGAATTGGGAGAAAGCCAGGAAACTAATATCATTAGTAGCCTTTAATCGGGGAAATTTTTTCACAGTTTCTGTAGCCACCTCCCCTGTATTATATATTTTAATCTGACTCGGTCTGTCAAGACTTTACTAGTCAGTGCAAACTCAAAAGCCTTATAATTAATATTTTCTAAAAATTATAATTTGTACAAGAATAAGTAAAAATTCATGCAAATAACTGGTGTGCTTTAGATGTTCTTAAAGGATAAATGGAAAATAAAGCTGCAATATTAGAGAATATGGTGAAAAATATGTATTTAGAGAAATGCAGATTTAGATAATGCAGTTAAATCTTCAAAAAAAACAGATATTGGTCAAGTTTAATGATTTTGTGAAAATTGCTAAATAACTGCAAATTGAATTGAAGACAAAATGCAAATTCTTAAAAAATCTGCAGAATATTTAGAGGAAAACATAATAAGAAATTTTTTTGCAGATTACATTGAAGAAAAAATACAGTTTTTTTGCTGTCTTACAAAAATCTGCAGAATATTTAGAGAAAAATATAATAAAAAAATTTATGCCTATTAAATTGAAGAAAAAATGCAGATTTCTTCTGCCTTCAAAAAATCTGAAGAAAATTTAAGAGAAAAATATAAGAAAATTTTCTGCAGATTAAATTGAAGAAAAACTGCAGATTTTTTGTCTTCAAAAAATCTGCAGAAAACTTTAAGAAAACCTCAAAAAAAACCCTGCAGATTTTTTTAGCTGGGTTATTAAAAAATTATTTATTATAAACCGTGCTATATAGTTTACAATTGTTTCCATTATAGAAATTTGTTGTACTGTGCAGAATAATGCAGGTATTAAAAGAAGCACCCCCCCCAAATTGTTTCTTACTAGTTTTTAAAATAGCAGAAGTGATGAAACTAGGGTAAAAGACCGTTTATGTTGGTTAAAAAGATTTATAAGGATAAAATAATAAGCGGCATTTTACTACCTCAAGGGGCATATTTATTCATAATGCTCTTTATAAGGTACTAAATCACTGGTCTCAATATTGCTTTAAAAAATGTTTTCCTTTAAACGTCCAGAAATGTTGAATAATTAATTAATCAATATTAAAAGCATTTTAAAAAAGCGTTTTTTTAAACGCTCTGAATAAGTTTACAAACTGATCAAAAAGAAGCGAAATCAATAAAAACATTTCCAAAAAAGAGCGTTTTTCTTTTCAACGCTCTAAATAAAGTTACAAATTAATAAAAAAGGATCGAAATGAGTAATGAAAACATTAACAAAAAAGAGCGTTTTTTCTCAAACGCTCCCTTTAACATTAAAAATTGATCAACAAAGAGCGAAATCATTGCTTAAAATATTGCTCAAAAAGGAGCATTTCTTTTAACACGCTCCTTTTAATATTAAAAACTAATGGAAAAGGAGCGAAATCGTTCAATACAAAAAGGAGCGAAATTCGCTCCGAATATTTCGCTCCGCGGAAGGATTGTAAAACGCTCCAAAAGGACGATGCACTTTCAAGTACGGAAAGGAGCGAAAATTCGCTCCATCGGAGCGAATTTCGCTCGTTTGGTTTAAGCTTGTAGAATTGTATTTAGACATTGTATTTAGAGAGCGCAAATAGCCGCTGCATCCAAAAATAAAATGAAAACAAAGTTTTTATAAAAGTGACCCAACGAAACAATTCCTTAATTCTTTAAGACTTTTGGAAAAGTGAAAAAAACTAAATCCGGCCCGCAGACTTCATCAAAGGTCACCTGCAGACAGCGATAAAAAAGATCGGATTTTTTTTCTGTAAAGGGCCTGACTTTCGTGCAAAACTGGAGCCCTCGTGACCCGAAAAATCCCAAGAATATTGAAAGCCTTCGGAAGGATAAACAGTAAAGAAAAGTATTCAGCAAGAAAAGTTTTCAACTTTATTAGCATTCATTTCAAAAAATACTGATTTCGTGGAATAAATCTATCCGGAATGTACAAAAAAAATCATTGTTACCTTTGGAACTAGTGCAGTATGGAAGTCTCGGGAACCAGTCTTCGTCAAAACAGTTAAATCGTCCCATTAATTTGCCGTCACATGTTATGTCGCAGCTTGTTCCTTCGGGAACTCGAGTGCAGTTGAAAAATCCGACTCCATCTACCCGTAAACTACAGACTGTATCAACTAAATAGAAAGTTCTCAGTTGATTAACTACTCAAGAATGCACATAATTTTACAGAAACACTTCAAGCGAGATGATTAAGAATTGACGAGTTTTCTACTTTGTTTATTTGGGGTAATATAGAATTTCCGCTATACCAACCGACTTCCGGTTTAATGCTTCGCAAATGAGAATCCTGAAAAATTCAATACTCCGTTTGAAGAAGAGAATGTTTAAAGTAGAGTTTTTATAAAGTTATGTCTTAAGGATTATTTGAAAACTAGAAAATCACCCGTCATGGTATGACGGATGCAAATTGCCTCTTCATTCGAGAGGTTTCAAGTCAAATCTGACGTGTTTAAATGAACATAACTATATGCGAGAGAAATATTTAACATTGATTTAAAACAAATAAAATAAACATGTGTATTATGGCAGGGAATATTTTTTTATTTACATATTATTTACATATATCTTTATTCAGAAAACCTCTTGGTAAACAACATTCTGTGTGAAGTGTTTTTCGTTGTTTAACAATTTTCCTTGTACTTCAGATGTCTTTGTGTAATTTTTAACGTTGCCAAAAAATATTATCAAATTATATCATCTCGATTGCACTAAATAATTAGATGTATCGTGACGCCCAAACTATATACCACTGACGTAATTTACTATTTTCTATTAAAAAACGGAAATTAATTTGAAATATATGATTAATATAATTTAAAATTTCTCGGGAAATATTGATCATAGCGATATAAATTTTATATCAATGGATAGCAAATTTTATTTCACTATTTCGGAGCTGTTAAATTTGAAATTAGAACGACAATTACTCTTTTAAATTTAAAATTACTGAAATTTAGGTTCTCTAACAATGAGTAATGTCTCGTAGTGCTATGGCGCAACTTTTAGGGTTGGTGACGTCAGAGCGTTACCGAGAGATCTGGACTATTATATTAGTAATAATAAATTTGATGTTCCTATCGCTCTATAGCTCTCAATTTTTACTTAAAATAAGAGCCTCATTTTGTGGGAAGGTTGTCATAATTGTTTGTTTTCGCTCTTTTTGGCGGCTACTAAAGTTTGTTTGGCGGTTAAATTTTTATCGAAACGATTTAGATAATTACAATCTTTCCATTTGTAATTTAGTCGTTTTAAGAGCCGTTTCTTAACCGTTTTAAATAAAAAGAATCAAACGAACCAAAAAAACACAGAATTCAACGCTTTGTGTACAAAAGAAAGAACTGGTTTGAACTTGGCTCTTGATACAGTATTCAAACGGATTTAGCTATTGCTTTAATCGGAGGGTTAGCGGAAAACGGTCTGTGAGTCCAAAATAATCAAAACAGAAAACTCGTCTATAAACTGCAACATTTTGATGGAGTTATTTGACGAGGATTTCTATAAAGTAATGTCATAAAGCTACACTGTTCAGAAATACATTAATAAAACTCGTCTATAGACTCCTCCATAGGAAATCCAATTGAAACGGAAAGGGAGTTTCAAATCAATTTATTTCGAGATGCAGTAGAATCTCGATTATCTGAGCTGAGTAGAACAGAAATCACCTCAACTAATCGAAAACTCTGTTAATAGAGACTAAATTTTAAATCTTGCCTTCTCTTCTTTCTACAAGGCTTTCCAAAATGGTTTATTTGAAATTAAAAACATAATTTATAAATAAACTATTGCAATTGCTTCGAAGTACTAACATTTTATCAAACACTTTTATAAGCTATCAAACTTCTTACATGTGTTTTCTGAAACATTAATTAGTTTTGATACGATGAGTCGTGAATGTGATTTCCCGATGATTGTTTAATCCTTTATAAGGCCGTGGTTAGCATACTTACCACCAACTGCATCAATTTTTAAATGCCTTTCTTATGGTTGGCATAAGTTCCCGCCATATGTTTCTATGAAACAGAAACCTAGATGCTCCAGTTTCATTTCTCAAACCATCACGAAGCGTCTCGTCTTGATAATTAAATATTAATTAGCAAAATTAATTAACAAAAAAATAATTGCATCGACTACGTTAAATGAATTTCTTTTCTTAAATGAATCTCAATCCCAAACCATTTTACTATATAACACTACTAGTAAAAAAAGGTTAGTTTAGGTGTTCTCAACGAATATTTTCCTCCGCCCAACAACTCGAAACTTTCCGACACATTTGCATTCCATGCATTTTTTTTCCTTCACAAAAAATGCATGGAATTACCTCATATAACTATTGAAGTGCTGATGTTTTTTTTTTCTCTGAATAACTTCTTTTATTATAAGAGAACACCTCCGACAACAACATTTTATAGGTGTTAGATTGCAAAAATTGCATCTACATCATTTTTTGGTTTTATCAGTATTTTAAATTATTTAAATCTTCGCTACCAAAGTTTCTTTCATCTCGTGTGGCATCTCTGGCAACTTTTGAAATTTAAACGGTAATTTTTAGCAGCTTTATTAAAAATCTAAATTTTTCTTAATTATTTACTTTGTAATCGAATTAAATATTAATTGTCTTAACTTTTGATGTCTTTTCCATTAATATTTCAACTTTATTAATTTATAAATCAAATTTATTCAACGGGATTATTTACTCGCCATCTTGTTTTGCGGATGAATTTTACGTTAATTGGCTTTGGCGTCTCTTACTGGAAGCATTTTCCTTTGTCTGATTTAGATTGCCTTTTTACACTGAAAGTAACCGACGCACGTCTGGAGGTTCTCCAGACCGTTGGGATTTTATTCCTTCGGTTCTCGGCCTCTCAGACGTGCAGAAGATTTTATGAGAAATGATCACGTAAGAGGAGATGAAGTAAAATAAAAAAAACTATGTAACTCCAATAATATTTTTTAAAAAGTGGTGTTGAGCGTTGTCCGAACGATTTTCGATACCCTATTCTGAAAAATTCGTTGACTTAATTAAAAAATAAAGCACACAGTCCGATTTTCTGGTATCGGCTTGGTTAACATAGACCTCGGTTGACAGAAGATCGAATAATCAAGGATCTACTATAGTTGCTGCAATTAGCAGTGAATGATGAAAGAAATCTTTGGCGGCAATTTGTTTCCAAATTAAGGTTATTTACATTTTAATAAGGTAAGACTGTGAACGGCTTACATTAATATACTCTTATCTCACTGTTTACAAATAAATTACGCAGTAATAATTTTAAATTGGTGAAAATTAAAAATACCAGAAATTTCAATCTAAAAAGTTCGGCAAAGAATGCAAATGCAAGGAATCGATGACGAAAAAAAAAACGTGGGAAGTTTAGGTTAAGAACTGGACAATCTAGAAACAGTCCGTAATGAAGAATATTAATTATATGGTTATAATTAATTGTTAATGTAATAAAATATTAATAAATTAAATGATGAAATTGGAAAAATGTTTCACAGTCCTGCGGGAATTTCACAACAACAGGGCGCTTAGATAAACCTACTCTTGAGATTTGTTGTAACCTTTTCTCATCACTGTAGAAATCTTGCAACTGCAGTCATAAATATATAAAAAATTCGAAAAAGTTATAAAATTTTGGTCATCACCTCAGTATATTAAGTGTTAGTGTAATCAAAGTTTAAAGGAATTGATTAATGGTGAAGACTAACCTAAAGGAGTATTGCACATTGGTGGTGAACCAGACCAGGTTCCATCCGATCTGCACGTGATCAAAGTCATTCCGTAAACATCTATGTTTTCTCTGCAAGCAAAACGTAAGCTTCTTCCTTCTTTGAAGATTTGGTTGTAGGAGGCGTCCGTTCCATCTGCGTTCATTCTGTTTCCATTCTCCGGTACTCCGGGGTCTGAACAAGTAACCGTCGCTCTCGTTCCTGGAATAAATTAATACAGTAGAACCCCAGGAATTCTAACTAATTGGGGCTGACCTCTGATCGGATTCCGGGGAATTCGGATTATCCGGGAAAATACTCTTGAAATACCAAATACAGTAGAGTGTTCACTCTGGGTGCTCTGTGAAGGCGTACGAAAAGAGCACGCGGCGATTCGCAAAGTACAGTGGCAAATAAAAGCGTGATTTTAAAATCTTTTTCATTTAATCAAAACCCAAGCACGAAGAGTTGATATAAATATTTTTTTAATTGTAGTTTTTATCACATTCATAATATTTTTAAATTTTTAATTCATTCTTAGGAATTAATTTTTATGACATTCATAGTATTTTCGTTTCCTTATTGTATTTTTTCAATGCCTCAAGGTGATATCAAGACTTTTCTGTCAAAAATATTATTTCCCACTTTAAAGTACTGATCATTCAGAGATACGGAGACATCAACCTTCAAAGATTTTGAGCCTTTGAAACATCTTGGCTTCTTCCGATAACTAATAGTTTAAATTTCTGATGTCCAGCCATATTTGCACCTAACATGATAGTTAATATTGCTTTGCTTTGTTTTCCTCCAAAGCATTTTTCTTTTTAAATGTTAATGTCTTTTGATGCAAACATTGAAAAAATAAAGCAGTCTTATCCGCATTAAAGATGTTTTTTGGCTTATAGTCTTTTAATTTTACTCAGTGTCTCCGTTATCCAATTTTCACTATCATTATCATCAACGTCTTTACTTTCACTAGATATTACTTTGGCCATAATTCCTTGTCTTCTCTTAAATTTTTCAAGCCATCCATTGCTTCCTCGAAATTCGTTGTATCCCAATGCCTTCGCAAATTGAAGAGTTTTCTCAATTATGAAAGGCCTAGAGGTCGGAAATATTTACCTCGCATTGTGTATATCCGCATCCTCATAGACACATGTTTTTATACGTTTTGAACAAAAAGTCGATGAATCATAATTTTGTATCTTATCACGATTTTTTATTATGGTTGATAAGCTGTTTGGAGGAATACCAAATTTTTAGGCAACATCCTTTTTCTTCACGCCTTTATCCACCTCATGAAGAATTAAATTTTTTTCTTTGATGTTCAAGCACTTTCGCTTTCGCATTTTACAGGTACAAAAACCGAAATTACCAGCACGACTCTGATCAACAGTCTAGAAAACGGGAGTCTAGTTCAAGGACATGGGACAGCTCCATTGAGGGTTAAAGAGGGATATTGAAAGTTTTTCTAGTGAAGTGGACAGGGGTGGATAAAAGTTGCTCTTCCTGGTTGAAATGCAAAGAATGACAGCGATTTCATTGCTCTCCGTGAGTTAGGGGACTGGTATAACCAGTTCAAGGTCATTGATTGCCATAAAATGTGGTAAAAGAAAGAATAAGTTTGACATGTTCAGAAATATTTTCAGAAATAGGGAGAAAAAAAATTGGATCACAAGAAGAAGTTCGTTATATATATATATATATAATCTTAGTAAATAACAAGTCAAAACATTAAGTTCTAAATCGAAAAAAATATCCAAATTTATGTTAATAAACAAATAAATCGGAACATACCAACAAGAACAAGATTTCCCTTGGTGATTTTTTCTTCAGCTTCTGAAAAGAAGGAAGAAAAATATTTATTAAAAAATCATGTTATAATACACAAAGATTGCAGCTGAAACTTATAGCTGACAGAGCGAAGCGACGTCCTGTTTTAAATTGACCGATTTCGTCGGTTTGTCTGTAATGCTTTTGTTACGCAGTTACGACCAAAGGCGCTGTTCGATTTCTTCGATTTTGGCAAGAATGTTGCTTGAAGTCATTAGAAACGACGCATTTGTAAGGATTTTTATTTTTTGATTCCGTTTGAAGATGGTGACAGTTCCGTTTCATGTAATGCGCAGCTGTTTTCAATAATTCTAGCCAAACAGTTCATGCCATAAAAATTTGAAGACTACCTCCACTCTCGAGCGTAAAATATTTTGCAACTTCCTTCCGGTACATTTTTGACGTAACTCTGATGGCTTACCGGCGAACGAAAGGCAATGGTTGAAAATAATTTTTATAGAAGTGTGTTGCTGACCTACCAAGAGCGAGAGGATGCCTCCCCTCCCTCTCTAACGCCCTCCAGGCTGCACAATGACAGCTTTGAAGGATGCGATGCAGAACAGATCTTAGATTTTTTGGGACTTTAGGTCTAGTGTCCATAGAACTATATTAGAGCACCAATTATCCGAATACCGGTCAGCAGAACATCGGTTAATCGAAAGCGTTCTTGTTGGCAAATTCAGATCTGGCTGGACTCATAAGAGATTCTTCAGGATTTCACGACCAAGAAAAACGCTCAAGACCGCCTCGAATGTGATGCCGGTGACCCTGGCTATCACAAACTAGTGGACAATGAAATCGTTGCCAGTGTCATCGACGACCAATATTCTTGCGACAACGATCGTGCTGAAAATGGGCCATCCAGTGAGGAAGCTTTTCACTGTCTTTAACTCTTTAACCCCGAGGAGACCTTTTCTTCTAGCCCGTTTAAAACTGGAACTTTTTGGTTGGATAAGACATGAATTTGACTCTTCCAACATGGGTGGTCTTTTACCCCACACCTCACACCCCACCTTCCCTTAAGGCACACGGAAATGGGCTGTGGTGGGCAAGGATAATTGGACCCCTACCACGCCTATCTCCTAAGCCGTCTCAGAACCTCACTCCCTTCAAAAGAAGCCAACCGCCTCAGACCGGCCTTTGTCGCTCTTAAGGGAAAATTTCGAGACCGCCCCGCTCGATGTGAGAGGGTTGAACAAGAAGAATGTGATGCTATGTAATTGCGGTCTTTAAAACATGTACGAGAGGTAGCAGTATAAAAATCTCTGAAGCAAAAGAAAATTTTGTACTTCTTTTCCTAAACTATAGGCATACTTTAATATTCTACTACTTTATATGAGGTTAGAAGTGTGATACAAAATATATACAGTCTTGTGTTTAATATCACTGCTTCTTTGTTTCATATTGTTCCTATGACACGTTATTATTTTTTTTTGGTAAAGGATCGGTTATCCGAACACCCCAGTCCCACGTTGTTTCAGATTATCGATTCTCTACTGTACTAGTAAAATTTGTGAATTGAGTTTGATTATATAATTTCCAAAAGTATTGATCTTAAGTGCAGTTACTACTTGGATCCGACGAATAATTGAAGAGCAAATTTGAAAGTAGGTTCCTGTTCTAACTATGAATGGAGTCAGCGCACCTGACGCGATCGAGCACGTGATAAGGGTCACTGCGCAAATCATCCAACAGCACGCTGCCTTACGATATAGTAATATGACGCAATTTTTACTGCTGCAAGATACGCAGTCCAGTTATCCAGTCGAATTGTCAACAAAAGTATCGAAATGTGGAAAAAATACATAACATCATTATTATTGTATTATATTGTTGGGTTGGCCATCCAAAATATATCATTGTATCACCCAGATGAATATTGAACCGGATAACGGGAAGCTGAAAAATTAATTTTTCACGATTAAATAAAAGGCTTTCAAGCTGAGCGGAAAAGTTTAAAAAAATTATAAATATTAAAAAATTCTATAAAACGAGTCGTAGAACGATAAGGTAGCTTAATTAGGTTAGAACTAAAATAAAAAAAGAAGCAAATTTTGAAAAATATTATTTCTTTTTTAAAAATTTGAGTGAAAATTTTGCAATTCTTCTACAGTTTGTGTTATGATGGGTGGGAATATCTGGTAAAAATTTCAGATCCATATTTGCAATACTTTTAGAAGGAACAAAATAAGGTCAGCTGACTAAGATTTAAATAAGATGCATAACTAAATTAAAGTTCATTAACATAGCAGAAAGCGGCTAATTCTTGACAAACGAAAGACGAATTGCAGTATGAATGTGAGCAATCAACAAAAGAGAATACTGTAAAGTTTACGTCATTTTAATTAATGCTTTATTTGTATGAATGTTATCTATTGTAATGTATATACAGGATGGTCATAAATTTTTGGACCCATTTCAAAAATTAATAAAAAAACTAATAATGTTACAACTGCGTTTTTTCTTTTAAATGAGAGAGCAAATAAAAAAGCTTTTTTTCAGAAAGGACGTACAATCACGACGTTCTAAATTTGCTACAAGAGAATTCTATTCGCAATGGCTACTGATCAGCAGAAGTTTATCTTGAATATCTCGAAAACTATTCAGTTTTCGTATTACAATTGATTTAAAAATTCAACGAGCGTAACATTCCTTACAAATGCATGCTTTTATTTTTCTTCTAGCTTTAATAGTTTTGCAGATAATGGCTCTCAAAAATGGAAGATGTCCAATAATTTACGACCACCTAGACAGCTGTAACGGCGCGTTACCCATCTGAAAACAAAATTTTTAAATGCGCTCTCATTTAAAAAGAAAACCGTAGTTGTAACATTGTTAGTTATTTTTTTATTAATTTTTGAAATGTGTCCAACAATTCTCGGGCACCCTGTATAACAATCTTATAAACCGTCAAAAATTTGGAAAACTGTACTGTTGTCATGCGAGGGCCAAAATTTCTCTAGTACTTCAGATATTCTTAATTAAATATTGTTACAAACAAGGAAACTCACTTCCCAGCAATGTGAGTTTTATGGTTGGGAAGAGAGTTTTACAGGGATAAGTATGGGATGACTAGCAGAAGCCACGTCTGGTCCCCTGACCTTGTCGACAAATTTGGCGACTTTGGCGACGAAATATGGGATCTCAAAGGTTCTGGAATCTTCTCGATATCTCTATGAGGAGAGAAGATACGCTTGAATGTACTAGATCATTCCATGTGACGTCACGGCCTGCCGGGGAAACTATATAAGGAGAGCACTTGGATGAGGGGTGTGTTGATCGACTGGGATCGTCTTGGGGCGCGAACGTCTTTGGAGTTCTATCTGCTGTGCGAGCTAGTAAGCTGGTGAGCTGAGCGCTATTGAAAGTACAACCATACTTATAAAGGCAATGTTTCAGTAAGTGTGCGTGCGCGTGTGTGTGTGTGTGTGTGTGTGTGTGTGTGTGTGTGTGTGTGTGTGTGTGTGTGTGTGTGTGTGTGTGTGTGTGTGTGTGTGTGTGTTTGCTCTGCATGTCCAGACGAATCTATCTATCTAGCCATGAAATTTGGC
>BGPR01005210.1:39103-58632 GCA_013235015.1 Araneus ventricosus | reverse complement strand
TTTTCTTTTTCTTTCTATTGTCACATATTAGTTGGTTTGCTGATTGTTTCTACAAATAGTACACCAAAGGCTGAACTGTGTTTACCTGTGAATTGGTTGTTCGTTTTATACTCATGATATGTAAGAACTATTGCTTCCTGCGTACCTGTGCTACGAGTTTTCCTGCATATTTGTAAACAAACCTTTCATTTCTCCATTATCCGGCGTTTTGACTGTTTACAATATACACCTGGCCAGAAAAGATCTCTCGTAGCTATATTATAGATGACTACTCTAAAGCAAAAAGAATGTAATGCATTTAATTATACCTGTACAGATAGGCCAGTCTAAAGCGATTTGAGGACGTCGCACAGTCCATGGAGTTAGCTTTCTTGCCATGCCTGGCACTCTGTCCGGCCTCCTCATGCATATTTTTTATGCAATGCAGCATCAATACAATGACTGGAAAGAGTAAATAGTTGCCATTTCCATTGCTTCTGAAAATAAAACAGTTTTAGGTTTTATCAATATTTTTTAGCCTTTTTTCAAGATAACCGGATTGCCATGTTTGAATAATAAGAAAACTGAGGAATTTAAATTAAAGGAAGAATTCATCCAAAGTTACACAAGCAATACGTAACTGAACCAGCTGTCGATGAACACAGGTAGTCGTAATGGTGACTGAATGCACCTCGAAGCCGAAATTTTAAATTTTAATCTAGAATTTTTTTTATTTAATGTTTTGTGTTGTTTTGGTTGATTTTTCGCACTAATTTCTCAATAGAATAGTTACGAATAAGTTTACGATAAAAATATATACACCATCGGAAAGAGCATGCGATTTCCGTTCTAATGAAGTTAGTTTTGAATTTCTAACGTAATTTACTGAATTTTGAAAAAATTTTGAAAAATAGTCACTTTTATAGTAATTTTTAATAAAGATTTCTTTAAATTATCGCATCTGACGTTCTAACATCTCTATAATTTTCATTTTTTTTCAGCCTACAAATGGCACGTTTATGTCCGATTTAAAACAAGAACTATTAAAATATCTTTTTTCGTTTTTTAAAAATTAATTTTTCCCTGATCGGTTCAAACAGTTTTTTCGTAGCGCGATTTAACAGCGAGAGATTCTCCGGATCATCCCACAATGCATTGTTGCAACGTGACCTTCTTCGCGGCAGGTGACGTCATTCGCAAAGAGAAATAAGCGTTAATATCAATAATGTGTACTTATTGCTTTTGTTTTCAAAACTTTTTCGTGCCATTATGTGCACTTTTTTTCACCCACTTTTTGAAGTCCTTATTCCACGGGCAACGCCGTGCGCGTACTGCTAGTATACAATAAATTATCTTAATTATTTACGTAAAATTGCAATTAATACAGTTAAATGTTCCATGGCCCGTCTATTAACGATATTCAGCAAATAATTATATTTAATTCTTGAATATTTATCCGACAGACTTAGATGCAATAAATTAAAAAACAAATTATTTTAATCATTTACACAAAATTATAATTTAATATTCTCTGGTTTCATCGGTATTTAATAAAATATAATTGAATGTTCTGTAGCGCTATCTATTGGCAAAAATCCAACACAAGATATTTTCAGTTGGTAAAGTTTGATTGGAAACAGCGGGAGTGTTCTCCCTTAAACTTTATCGTATACTTCCCCAGAAAGGTGCTGTTTCCCCTCCCCCCGCGTGGATAAAAAAATTCGATCCTACTGTTACACAGAATCCTATGACTATGAGAAGATTTTAAATTATAGTGATTGAAAAATATCTAGGTAAAGAATCGAATTCAAAGAGATTCGTACCGATTTTCCACTTTTGACGTCTCAAGGACAAACTGACGTAATTCGCTCCATAGCCTTCGCGAGCACACGTTCCAGTACACATGCGCGTGGAAATGACGGATTCTTTTCGAAAGTAAATTATACAGATCGACAGACAGTCAACCCTTTGACGGATTTGGCCCAAAATGTTATACGGACCTACATTCATGACGATATAACCATGTACCAAATTTTATCCATCTAGCTACTCAAGTGTTTGAGTTATAGCGTTCGCATGTCCGCGGACATACAAGCACATAGACTTCCCGTTGACGGATTTTGTCCAAAATTCGATAGAAACCTACAAATTATGTTTAAAGACCACATACCAAATTTCATTCCCTTAGCTCTAATATTTTTCGGGTTATCGTGTTCACAGACAGACATAATTCCAAAATTGTGTTTTTCGGACTCAGGGAGGTGTAAAACGTGGAGATTCGTCAAAATCTCGAGTTCGAATTTTTTGACGATTACAATACTTTCTCTTTGTATACTTCGTATACGAGAAAGTAAAAAGTGCTCACATACAGGCAACTCCACAGAATACATGGTTACTTGACAAGAGAGCTTCTTGGACTTTATACCTAAGTCTTTTACTAATGTTTGATGTTCTCACTGCCCAATTTTGTATGGTGGAGTCGTTTAAAAGAAATAAATATAGAAACATATGTTACGGTCAATGTGATTAATAGACTATTATATATAATAACCGGTCATTATTATAATAACCGCATAAAAATCTGGTTATTATATATAATAATCGTCTAAAGATCCGGTTATTATATATAATAACCGATTTTCACTTTGATCGTAACAAATATTATGTAACGATTAGGTGAAATGATACTTGACTTACGTATAATTAACTTTGCTGGAACCACATGGACATGTAATAGAATTCAAACACGAAGCGAAAGTAGCTGTAATCCAAATGGCTATGAAATAAATCTTTAAAGAAAAAGCTGTAAAAATAGAAAAAAATTATGTTTTAGAATTTAAAATGGGTAATCTATTTAGAATTACGCGTTAATTTGATAATAAAATAGAATATGATTAAATACGAATGTTCCAACATATAGCAACTTAAACTTCTTAAAGTCAAACAGCTGTTATATGTTATCATCATTTGCTTTTTAAATAATTTTACATGAAAGCTACTTATTTCTGCACACTAGAAGTTTTCGAAGCTATCTTTAAAAAATACAATGATGTCTTTAACTCGGGCATATTGAAGAAATTTTGAGATATAAATGTGTAATCAATGCCCATGAACATCTATTATTTTTTAGCTTTCAAAGATCATTGTAACTACCTGCGTAAAGAATATATTTCTCTTATATAATATATCCTATTCAGAGCATTTTATTGTTATTTCAATCTATATTTAAAAAAGTAAAGGACACCTGAAATACTTATGCACGTGCAAGTGATTTTGTTCCTTTGGAATTAATTGATACTTTGACTTAGCCCTACAAGCGCCCAATTATTTTGACCTTTTAGCTTTCAGTTTAGAACACTTAGCTTTTAAAATGAGTGAATCGAATATTTTTCTAATTAAACTTCTCTCAAATCTTACGAATATTGCATCCATGGTTGTTTAAGGAAATATATATATATGAACTATCTGCTTTTGGACTGAACCAGAAAAACGGAAAAAGACGTCTCCGCTGCTGGGAGGGTTAAAAAGGGATGTTTTACTTATTTTTTTAATATTTTGAGTTTTTTTTTTTGAAATTCACGCAACTACGCGTCTCTAGATCGAAGATAATTATGAATTTTATATAAATCATCGCTTAAGAAGAAATTAAACCTATCTAATTTTTTTGAAATTTCAAAGAGCAAGAAAAGATTCAGTTTTTCGCAACCAAAAATGAATATTTCTGAATTTTTTTCACATCTGGTAAGAACATGTGGTCTTATGTTTTATCAGATTTTATTCCTCTTTGAAATTTCAAAAAATTGAGATAGGTGGTGTTGCTTGTTAATCGATGAAATGACAGAATACAGCGCAGAACAAAATTTCGGATATACTTGTAGGCTTGGAATATGAATATCTATAAAATAAAAATAGAATATGTGAATATTTTTGAAAAATTTGTAATTAATGTATATAATTATTAATTAATTTTTTCAAAGTTAAAACTAAAAGTTTATATTTTTTATCATATTAAACAAATTCGATTAAGTGAAAAAACCACTGAATTAACGAATACATAAAGGTAACCAATTCTAATTTACAAAACCTCCTTACCTGCATTTGACATGGCTTGTTTTTTATCGTTAGCTAAAGATAACTAAATCTAATATTTAAAATGATGATTCCTAAAATGTTTGTTTCCTGGAAATTTTTTTCAATGTCACCACGTCACTACCTGTAAATGTCATTAACTCGGAAGGAAAGCTTTCCTCAATCCTTCCTTTCTGTAATTTTAGTTTTACAACCAGGATCTTGTCTGTCGCCATGAGGAATGCTTAAAGATACTCTTATTTGAACATTGTATGATTAATGACAAAATCTGTATTCTTTTACGGGGAAAAATTCAACCATGTGATTGAACTTAAAAAGTGCTTTATGCCCTGCATTGTCATAAAATTTTATTCTTATCAAGGATATCATATACTACAGTTATGCAGCGAAATACAGAGTGGTCATAAATTATTGGACCCATTTCAAAAATTAATTTTAAACAACCCATTATTGTTAGAACTGCGTTTCTCTTTCTAAATGAGAGAGCAAATAAAGTTTTTTTTCAGATAGGTGATGTACCATTACGGCGTTCTAAATTTGCTACAGTGAGAGGTTTCCATACGCAATTGCTACCGATCAATAGAAGCCGATACGCGTTGCCTGGTTTTCTTTACTAGTTTTTCTTGAATATCTTCAGAACTATTCCGTTTTCGAAGTACAATTGATTTAACAAATTAAAGAGCGTAAAATTCCCTACAGATACGTGCTTTTATCTTTCTTCTAGTGTTAATAGTTTGGCAGACAATGGCTCTCAAAAATGGGAGATGTCCACTAATGTACGACAAATTGACCACCGTAACAACGAGTTACCTATAAGGAAAAAAATTTGAACTGCATCCTCATTAAAAAAACGTAGTTGTAACAATTTTAGTTTTTTTATTAATTTTTGAAATGGGTCAACAATTTATGACCACCCTGTGCATTTTAACATTCTTCTGTATGAATAAGATATGAGGACGTTCTGAAGATAAGTTTCGTCATGCTTTTTCGCAAGGAAGCTTTTTTACAAACAGAAACATACAATGGCATAACAAAATACAAACTTTTGACTATTTTTCCACATATCCGCCACCGACATTGATATTGTACCGTGAAATCAATTTCAATAAACCATCCTGGTAAAAATCGGTACCCAGCGATTAAATGAAGTTCTTCTCAGCCTTAACTCTAGTTTGAGGAGCGGAAAAGTTCCGATAGTGCTGACTTCAATGCAGGAAAAAGGAGAAAGTCTGATGCGGCTGTAGGACTTCTTGGACGGTAATAAAGACTGTTCTGACTTTCATACTGAATACTCTAGGTTAAGTTTCGATTTGTTTCGGAATTTTTTCAGATAAATTAGAATTTTGTTATGTGTTCTCTTGGGCGTTTTATGCAATTTGCGTCATTTTGATAAGTGCATGAAACAAAATTTGGAAATCTGACCTATGTTTGCTAGGAAGATTTTTTCGTCTGCATCAAAGAATTTCAGGCCTCGATTATGAAGTGATCTGAAATGCGAATTGTATTCAGTTCTAGCGTGGGATTCGAATTTTTGTTTCGCTATTCAGCACAGAGAAAGAGTACCAGAGGTCTCACTCCGGAGTTTGGTTAACTATCGCAGCGCCACCTACGCTGGACAGTGTTTGTGAGGAGAACTACAAACCATAACACGGCGCCATTTATTGTATATCGAACGAAAAGCAGCCGAAACGCCGCCATGTTGTTTGCCGGTTTAATTCTTGCTGCTGCTTTTCAAATTCCCCTCATTATTTATTTTAATCGGTTGTTTTTTTTAGAATTAGGCCCAATACTTTATTTTTAATCGAACTTATTGACTATTCCAGTTTTTTCTACGGATTTCACTACTTTCCTATTCAAGATTCCTGGAGATGAGAACGGTAAGTTTAAAATGCATTTCAAAATTTTTATGAGAGGTTACTTAAAAAACTGAAAAATTTCCAATACTTAAAACACTTATTTTCACTTTTTCTATAAAAAATAATGAAATTTTGTTTTATTTTTGCGCAATTCCTGAAGCATATTAAAATGCCTATAATATCGAAAAATCTGACAAAAATGTGCATGAATTCTTTAAAATTTTTGTTGTGCTGTATTTTGATAGATGTATTGCTACATAATATGACTTGGTAATTAAAATAATTTTAAATGATATTAATAGAACCTTTGCTTATTACTCTCAGAAAAACTTGCAATTATTTCTATGCTGTATTGTGAACTGTCAAAGTAATTTACAAGTTAAAATTGTTTTATCAGTAATTTAATATTGAAATACAGCTGAAAAACATAAATAATACACTTATAATTATATTGTAGATATAAAAGGATAATTTTTAGCTGCTTTGAATTTTGAGGGCTAAGTTTCGGTTGTGTTTTTATAGTACTGAAATTGTTGCTGTTATTTGTGCTCTAAGTTGAAGTAATATTGAGATGTGTATTTAGTATGTGTAGTTATATCCGAAGCAAGCTTTTTTTTACAAATGCCTGTGAAATAGAATAAAATGAACTGATTAAATATCTCTAGTTTGTTTCATGTTTACACTTATTTATTATTATTACATACTGCTACTAGTATCTTAGACATAATTCAGTATCTTAATATAGCATCCTTATGCAAATTTCAATTCCCTTTTAAGAACATTCTTATTTTTATTAGTATTTATTTTTAACATTCATTTTCCAGAGGCAAATTAAAATTTTCATTCATATTTGTGTAAATAAAATGTAGGAAATTTGTTTAATAAGCATATTAGCTAATACTAGTTTAGTAAAGTTATCAAAATATTTTGATCTGCTTTATTTAATGCAGCTTCATATAAGAAAATTAATTGTTAATGCCTGAAGGTGAATATTTTATACATAATATTCATGTATTATAATTCATGTATTATAATGAAGTGGAGTGTTTAATAAAAAATAAATTGGTATGTGTTTGTGTTATATAAATGGAATCTACTAGAAATTTGTTTTTTCAGGCAGTCTGTCAATGTTGGAGCTGGTTTGTCTTGAGGATGCTTTGATTACTGCAGCAATTTTCTAGTTAATTTGAGGAAATAAATTTCCAAACCTTTATCTTACAATGAGTCAGTTTCAAAGTTATCTTTACACTCTTTATGCTAACATTATTTTATTTAAAAAATTCTCTTGTTCTTTTATTTTTCTTTAAAAGACTACAATTTTTTAAAAATGCCAAATTCATGATGCACATTCCTTAGCCAACTTCAGTTCCTTTGAGAAAAGAATTATTTTTGTGTTAAAAGCTCTGTGGTCTGAGATAATTAAAAAATGATTGTTGATATATTTTATTATTACATATCTTGAAAATTGTTTTTGTTCAATAAAGTATTTCTAAGTATATAAATTAGCATTGTGTATATTAAAAAAAAAGAAGTACAGATACACAAGATTAATACTGCTTTAAATTTTCATACCAAATTTCCTGTCGGTTGTTTCATTCATTCATACAAAGGTAGTCAATTTCACCATTTTTTATTTCAGGTCTGTTAATTGTTTCATTGATTTTATTAATTATAAATAATGAAACTTACAGGCCTGAGATACTTACAAATATTAATGTTGATGTATTTTATTATTGTTAATCTTGAAACTTTGTTTATTTATTTCAGATATACTTATAATGTTTCCAGAAATCCTGAATTTTGTTCCAATTTAATAAATGTTTAAAAAATTAAATATAGACTTTTTTGAAAGTTGCATAGAGCAGAAAGAGAAAGCACAAATGTTTCTTATTTCATCCGTATGATGATAAAACATAAAGTAAAAATGAGGAACAATGATTTGAAACACAATTTTTTCCATTATGATCAGTATTTGGAGTTTATTTGAAATGTTATTAATTTGTAACTTATTATGTGTGCTCAATAAATTAGTTTGATATTATTTTGTGTCTTTGACATTTATTATAACATCTTGGTGCAAAGTTAAATAACATTAATTATTTTTTTTGGGGGGGGGTTTAAAAAACTCATAAAAATGAACTTTACACTTTTTTTCTGTATTAAAATTACATTCTATAAATATTTTTATCTATAATAAGAATGAATATGAAGTTATGAAAAATAATTATAATCTGAAAAGGATATAATATTGACGTAATCAACAAGAAATTATCTCCTGGGGAGTTTTTAAAAATTTTATGATTTGAAAGAACTTTTCTTGAAAAAGAATAAATATAATTTATTTATTTGAAAAATACTTTATATTTCTTCAATTATTTATCCACGTGTTTTAAATTATTGGTACTCTACAAAAATATAATTATTTTCTGTTTTTCTTGAAAAAGAATAAGTATAATTTTATTTGAAATAAACTTAATATTTCTTAAATTATATATCCACATGTTTTAAATTATTGATACTCTACAAAGAGGTTAATTATTTTCTGTTTTTCTTGAAAAAGAATAAATATAATTTTACTTGAAATAAACTTGATATTTTTAAATTATATTTCCACATGTTTTAAATTATCGGTAATCTACAAAGAGTGAGATTCAAATTAGTGAGGAAAACGTTATTTCAGAATTATATTATTTAGGCTGTAAAATTAATGTATCAAAAGGAATCAACCAGGGGTGGCGCCAGCGGAGGGGCCCTGCCCCCCCCCCGTCGGGGCAAAAAATATATTTTGTCGGGGAAATTTTCTTCCAGAAGAAATTTTTGCAATTATTCCTGCTATTGGCAACTTTTCTTTATTTCGCTAGAGACGTTATAAGATTTAATGGTGCAAACGGATAGCTGAGCCCTAGACGCTTCTGCTCATGGGCGAAAATGACCTGTCGATTCAGAGAATAGGGATATCGGTCTTTCGGAATGAGACCCACGGTCAGTTTCCCAATCCACTCGCATCGTAGGGGGTTTATTGCCAGTCGGAATTCGACCGGATACACCTTTTTCATGACTCATATTTTTGTCCTATCTTGAATAGTGACGGGTGATAACGCGGCGAAGATTCGGGGAATTATCTTGGTGTTCTGACAACTGGGGGTCGAATTCTCCGAGCATTGACTAAATTCTTTTTTCAGTGTAAAGCCAGCCTCTGGAGTCTTTGCGTTGAAGAAAGAGAGTTGTCTGTCACAAAAGCGATATGTCAGGAAAACAGAACACTGGCGTTGCTAAATGTAAGCGATACAAAGTACAGTGTAGTTTATGTAATGATATATTTGACTGTGATTATGTTAAAAAGCATACCGTCTCAAAACATCCGGAGCTTCAAAAACAAAGCCGTTTGGCACCTGTGATATTTCCAGGAGAGTTAAAAAGAAAAAATCCATGGACTGCTTGTTCTTCGAAATCAAAACGAACTGATTTCTGCGCTGATTTTTGCGATTCAAGCAGATCATCTGTTGAGAGTGAAAATGTAAATATTGACAATGATGAAAATTATGATGGTGATACTGATGACTGTGATGATGATTACGTTGATGATGACATGGAATTAGAAAACATCCTAGGAACTAAGACTGATGTAAATTTCACAAATGCTACAAACAATGCATGTATATCAATCCCTTCCGGTCCAGAAGATATCTCACGCTCACGGAACTGCAAACCAGTTCAACCGATATTAGAACGCTTTCCAAAACACAAAGATGGAGATAGATTTCGTTCTTTTAACAGCAAACTATTTCAAGTGGTTAGAATATTCCGTTTCCCAAGACTCTGTTTTCTGCTACTATTGTCGTCATTTTTCAGAAAATGGTAGCATTTCAGATTATAAATGTGGTACCTTTATAGTTACAGGATACAGACAGTGGAAAAAATGCTACGGTAAAAGTGAAAAAGAGAATTGTCTTTTGAAGCACCAATTGAGCTTTTTCACTGTAAAGCAGTAGCAAATTATGAAGCATACAACTCAACCCTCGAAAAGGGCTCCGTTATTTCGCAAATAAGTAAGGAGCATGCAATGCTAATTAAAGAAAATCGACACTACTTGGTTACATTATGCGAAATCTTATTAACAATAACTCAGCAAAAGATTGGTGTTACAGAAAGTGGCTCACTGTTTCGTGCATCTGCCATATATATCGAAAGTGAAAGTATTGATTACGGACCGCATAATGGTAACTTTTTATCTCTTCTGGCCTTAGTAGGAAATCACGACGAAGTTATTGCTCGAAGAATTAGACACGGACCTGGAAATGCAAAATACACACACCATTCTGTGCAAAATGCCCTGCTAGATATTATGGCTGATGAAGTAAAAAATAAAATATTTGAAGAGATGCAGGCAGCTGAATATTTTGCTATTCTTGCTGACGAGACAAAAGAATTAAGCAAGAAAGTACAGCTATCTATAGCTGTGCGTTATCTCTACGATGGAAACATTCATGAAGAATTTTTATGCATTGAAGAATTAGAAACATTGGACGCCGAAGGTCTGTCATCAAAAATTATAAATGTTATGAAAGATAGAGTAAATTTTCAGAATTGTATCGGACAGGCTTATGATGGTGCCTCTGTAGTATCCGGCAAGTATGCAGGAGTTAATGCGATAATAAAAGACCGTGTGGCTTCACTAGCAAATTATATCCATTGTTTTAATCATAGACTTAACTTGGTTCTAGTTGACGTTGCTACGTCAATTCAATGCGTAAAGAATTGCTTATCATTATTGCAAAAACTTTATGTATTTGTAAGTTGCAGAAACATACACACCAAATGGATCAAAATGCAAACTGACAGAGGTTTAATAGTCATGGAATTAAAACATATCTCAAATACTCGGTGGGCATGTCAAGCATCAATGCTACGGACTGTTTGTAAAAGATTTATGCTTTTGTATGAACTGTTGTCAGATGTGATTGAAAATGACAGCAACTCTGACAGGGTCATAGAAGCTCGGGGACTACTTTATCAATTTTCCCCAGATTTCATTAAAACGTTGTTCGCACTGCGACATATTTTTGAGTTCACAAAGAATACCTTTGATCTTCTCCAGAGCCCAGAATTAGACTATTCTGATGCTCTGGAACTTTTAGAAGTTCTTCAAGAAAGACTAAATGATTGTAGAACGGATACTACCATGCAAAATCTTTTGAGCCAAGCTGCCAACGTCTGTCACGATTTAGGAATGCATGATTTGGAAGAAAGCTGCGATATGCAGAGAGAAACCGAGAGACGCCCACAGCGTGCGAAACAATTTCCAAGCTATCTGAAAAATTTTATAGTGGATTGTTCTGTGCAAAGGGAGAAACTCCAGAACAGAGGAGATTTCAGAAGGTATGTTATTTATATATTCCCATAATTTTATTCAATGTTTATATATACAGCGCCGTCTTATACAAAGAACTAATTGAGCTGTAGCCCAGGGGATAAAACAAACATGTATAGCCAAAGGCGCTTAAAAATTCACTACAACGGTTTAATTTTGATTTTGAATAAACTGTTTATTTAATAATAGTTTTAAATATTTAAAAAGTAAAAATATTCTTAGGGCTAGTAATTAGACAGCTATCGCATTTCAAAAAATATTCATATAAAGAAAATCAGTGAAAAAATACTAAATTTTGAGTGTATATATATATGTATATTTTGTATTTAAATATATATGAATGTAAGCTGTCACACAAAATCCTATTTTGAAAAGGTGGTGATTTTTGAGATTATAAGGCATTAAACAGAGAACAGGTGACTTTTTCCCCTCAATTATTTTATTAGGTAGGTATTTACTTTAAGCCCAAGACTTTCAAATTCGTAGTTACGGTTCTGATAGGGCGCCAAATCACTCTAACCCAGGGCTTTAAATTTTTTAAGACGGCCCTGTGCGTGTATATAATTTACATCTATTTAAAACAAAAGCAAGGAGACTAATACCACTTTATGATTTTGTTTCAGGGAAATGTTTTCAGTCATTGATAGGCTCAAAAAGGAAATTGAACAACGTTTTTTCAATGATAATAAAATTATAATGTTGGGCATTAAAGCTTTGGTACCAGAATCAACAACATTTTTGAAGACAGAAGATATCGTTGCTTTTGGTCGATTGTACCGCAGCAAATCACAAGATCTGAAAATAGAACTGGAGAATATGCGTCGTGTTTTTGCAAGGAAGCCAGATGCATCTAAGCCGAAAACATTATTACAACTGCAGCAGTACATTTCCCGAGTTGCTGACGCTTTTTACGAAATGAATAGATTGATAAAAATTGCATGCACTCTACCAGTGTCAACATGTGCGTGCGAAAGAAGTTTTAGCACATTGCGAATTGTAAAAAATTATATGCGCACGACCATGGTTCAGAATAGGCTTCAAAGCCTCATGATCTTTGGAGTGCATAGTAGCAGGTCAAGGAAATTAGATTTGCATAATATAGTAGAAAAGTTTGATACATTGTATCCAAAAAGCCGAATTCAGCTGCACTGATGTCATTAAAACCTACTATCACTATGAGCTGATTTATCATATTTTAGAATAAAACCTAACAATTTTGTGGTTATGTCTGTTTTGTTGTATCATACTTATTTATTATGATTTAAAAGTCTTATTTTTTTCTTTTGTAATGTGAAATGTACCATTGGATATTTGGGAATGGACGCAAAACTGCGCTAAATATTTAAATTAAATGCTTTTTTCACGGTTTAATATATCCACATGCTCTAATATGCTTACACGCAAAACACATGCAATGAATGTAGAAAGAAAAATGTTAAAATTTTGTTTTAAAAAGTGTCATATACAATA
This sequence comes from Araneus ventricosus, assembly GCA_013235015.1. Classification (NCBI taxonomy): domain Eukaryota; kingdom Metazoa; phylum Arthropoda; class Arachnida; order Araneae; family Araneidae; genus Araneus; species Araneus ventricosus. Next base: position 45,867 of record BGPR01005210.1, on the reverse strand, counting down.
ACGCATGTTATCGTAATTGAATTCAAATATTTATAATTTTACCGTCGGATCCTATTTCTTTCTTTTGTTTGAGCTGAGTTAAATTTAAAATAGCTCTAATAAAGGAAACCCTTAAAATTAAGTGATTTGAGGCTATTTTCAGCGGTGGTGAGTAATTATTTCCTTTGGAATCTGTATAAACAGATTAATAATCTAAATACATAAAAAAAATCTCTACAGATATTGACAATATTTTTGTATCCCGTTTTTGCAGCGGGTTATTCAAATAGTAGGTAACTAAAAATCTGAAGAAAATTTGAGAAGGTTATAATTAGGCCCTTCTTTCCCCCTATACAGCAGGTCGTGCCCCGCCGTCGGGCGCACTCTACCGCCACTCCTGGAATCAACTATTTTTAAATTTAATAATCGTCGAAAACCGTTAAAAATTCAATAAAGATAATGACCATAGGCATTGAAATAATTATTTACGTAATTGTCATGACGATAGGGCTCACAGTGACGTCGTCCGATTAGTTCTCTCTGTACACCATAGATGGCGTACTGTCTATGTGAAGTGCAATGTTAAAAAAGTTGCCATTAGTGTCTATGGGAGTAAGACCTCTGATTCTTCTTCTCTGTGAGTTTCCAAAGCTCGTTTTCGCACAATACGAGAAATCAATCTATAGAATTTTTTAGAAGATAATGTTCCACTCTAATTTAGAATGTTATTCTATAACTGATTAACTCTTTGATTCATCATTTTATTTGATAACAAAAATAATATTGGAACAGCTTTTGATTCCAGAACTATTATTATTTGCAGGGAAACCAGCAATACATCAAATCACTGTGAAAATCGCTCTCGCTGAAGCGCTAAGATAAAATTCAAAAATTTGCATCATTATCCAAATTTTCCGCACATCAGGATCTTTCGGAAATCAATGAAAAGAGATGTTTTTGCCTTTCGAATTTCTCGAGTGCTTCGGACATCTGACAACAGAACAACAAGACATTGCGTTAGGTTTAAAACTTTAGCGTTATAATATTTGCTCTGAAAAGAGACTTTTTTCAAATTTAGCTTACACACCAGAGAACGATTTAGCGTACGAAAAATAAACTTCAAAAATGAATTTTATTGTATGGAAATTGCATTTTATCAATTTTTGTATCTGGAATAATAATGAATGTTATTAAAAATCAATGTATTGGTACAGATTTAATATATTTTTAAAGAAATATTATAAAATTAACATAATTTTAAAAAATGAATTTCCTACAGAGTTAAAAAAAATCACAAATAAATTTTCTTTATGGAAATTGCATTCTATCGATTTTTTTTATCTTGAAAGAATTACTGGAAGTTTATTGTTGAAGTTTTAAAATAGTCTGTGTGTGTGTGAGAGAGATAGCATAGTATTAACTTAAGCAACAAAAATTGATTTCCTGCACAGTTAAAAGAATCGCAAAGAAATTTTCTTTATGCAAATTACATTCTATCTTGAATAAGAATGAATGTTTATTTCTTAAAATGTAATGTATTAATGTATTCTGAAAGAGATAGTATATTAACTTTATCAACAAAAATTAATTTCCTGCAGGTTTTTTTAAATATATTATCTAATATAAAAATTATGATAAAGAATAAATGAATTTTAATAATTTGAAAAATACTTTATTCTTCTTAAATTATACATCCATATGTTTTAATTTATTGGTACTCTACAAGAGACGAATAATTTTTTTTAATGTTCCATATTTATTTTTAATTTCTGTATTAAAGAATAGGTGAGTTTAGGAAGAAAAAACATTATTTTAAAATTACACGATTTAGGCTGTCAAATTAACAATGTATCAAAAGAAATTAGATTTTCCTGAATTTAAGAATCGTCGAAAAACGAGTAAAAAATACTATAAATACTTTAATAATTGTTAACATCGTTATCATGACGATAAGTATTGGTTTCGTTTCCAGTTGCGTCGCAGTGACGTCACGCTGACGTATTCTGGTTAGTTTCCTAGTTCGCGATGGATTTCTTATTGTCTATGTGAAGTTCAATTTAAAAAAGTTGCCATTAGGGTCTATGGGAGTGAGACCTCTGATTCTTCTATTCTTCTCTCTGATTATAGTATTCTAGCTTCGCCGATCAGTTAGAAGTTTTCTTGAATCGGAAGAAGTATCTTTAAATTTTTTACTAATTGAATTTTTCGTGCTTTTAATCACTATTTGTTATCTTTAATGCTTTTACTAATTGCTTTTAAAGTTCTGATTTGAGTGTTGGTAAATGAGTTCTGTTTTTTAAGCTATAAAAATAGTTCTTTCTTAATATTTGAATTTTATTTTGCATTATTTTAATTAAAAGGATTCTTTCTTAATATTTGAATTTGTGGTGCATTCTATTGCAAAAAGTATCTTTAAAGTTTTTTACTAATTTCTTTTAATTAGTTCTGATCTGAGTGGTTGGTAAAAATGAGCTATAGTTCATAGAATTACGGACTCTTATATTGTTTAATTTTAATGTTCATATATATTTACATTACTAAAATTTACTACAAATTATATTTTTTTCATTTCCTAAGCATTTCGCCAATGCGCATTAGATTTTCTACTACAAATTTTGCTAGTAAATCTGTGACAATCAGATATGAGATATTTTTGGCGGGCTAAAAGCCCGTTTTAGACGGGCACAAATCTTTTAGTCTTTTAGAATACTCCAGGCAGCCATAGTTTGCACCTTTTCTGAAGAATTTTCTAATTTTGACACCAAACAATTTTTTTTATCATTATATGTGAAACACCGCTCCCCATGAAACCGCCAGTCGGAGCAATAAGAGGAGAAATCTGGTAACTCCTTGGCGATCTAGTGCGAACCTGTGACCTACAACCCCACTCGGTCTTGGGGGGCAGTTCGGAGCATGGAGGTATGAATAACTCTTACATCCATGGTTCGGAGTGGGGTGAACAGTAATAAGTTGGTGGTTGCTCGTTCAGTTGATTTCGCTGTGCTGACCATCATGGAGGATCCCGCGAGCTTCCTGTCACTTGTCCGGTGAGACGGTTCTTATATTTAATAGTTGATTTGTCTTTATTTAATTGTTGTACAATTGTATTTACTTGATTTAATTAAGGTAATGAATCTTTGTACGATGTTAATCTAGAAATTTATTAAACAAGTAGTTAACCTAAGTCTCTTTCTTTGAGTATGATTACAGCTTATCTAATAGTCTTTTATTATATCAAGTTTATACGATGAGGCCAGGTGAGGTCTCTAGTTAGTTTATTTAATCTTAAGAATAGAGATTTTAATTAATGTTGAGATCGCACCGTTTCATTGGTACCGTGACAAATGGCTGCACGTGGTTGAGTTAGGGTTAAGTCAATGAACGCCAACGCAGTCTGCCTACATCGCATTTTGATTTAATGATGAATCAAAAATAAGTAATTCAAATTTGAGTGATAGTAGTTTTATACAGAAATTAATTCCTATTTCCCAGAAATTTATTTTGTTTATAAATGAAATTATGTGTACTTGTATAGTTTGCAGAATTGAGTGCTTGTGTTGTAATTATGTTTATTTCTTGATTTGTATGTAGATATTGTCTGATATATTCATAATAGGTTGTGTTTTTGTGTTTATATGATTAATAATTATAGCTAATAGAAATAGAGTTAGACGACAAAATGGCCCAAATGTTCCCCATTTGCCAATTCAGGGACGCAATGTTAGCATGAGTTTAATCGAGTTAATTCCTAGATTTTCAGGGAAAAACGATAGCGTTAGGAACTTGATTAAGAAAATCGATGAAGTAGGTCAATTAAAAAAGTGGTCAACGGTTGAAAAGGTGACAATTTTAAGGCTTAAGATGCTGCTCGTTTCCTTTAACATTAGACGTCAAGAATTAAATGATTATGATCAGGTAATGCTTTAGTTCTTAATTTCGAGAACAAAACACCCTTAATAACATACTTCCAGGAATTATTACAATATACGCAGGGAGATAAAGAATCTATTTTCGAATTTGGGAATCGTATTCGGGGATTAGGTATAGTATACTTCAAATTCAAGCGAACGGAAACAATCCAGCAGTTAGGGACGCAAACAATAGTGTTTTATTGGCAAGATTTTGTGCAGGGCTTAAACTGGAATTGCAACAACGGCAAAAATCGATAATGCAATTGAGTCAGCAAGAATCGAGGAGGAGATTTTCAAAATTTACGAAAATGCCGTGCGCAGTAGGGAATAGACATGCTCAAGTGAAATTAACGGATACATACTACACGAGTTAATGTTTCAGATCGCAAAGCTCAGTGTAGAGATTCAGAATCTAAGATCCCAAACAATTCCGAACTCAGGACAAATAAATAATTTCAGCACTAGCCGGACAACTCAACAAACTAACACGCTTGTGAGAAATAGATAATTTTCTAGAGGCAGGAATAATTCAAGAGAACGAAATTTTTCAAATAGAAGCAGGAATAATTTTGGCCATTTCAAGGATAGGAATTTTTCAAACAATAATAGACTCGAAACCGATAATCATAATGATCGAGATTTTTCAAATTGTTACCCAGATAGCACGTAAGTTTGCAGCAAGTTTGATTTTGACTTGTCATGGCAAAATTTGACGCGTCAAACTTGAATCGAACTTGTAGCAAGTTCGATGTGACAAATAGCGCCACCTCTTTGCAAATCAAACTTGCTGCAATTTTGCAAAACAAGCTTCCTGCAAAGATAGCACAATAAAGAGATAATTATCTTCGTCTCTGTTTTAAAAAACATCCGATTTTTAATAGCATCTCCTAGACCGTAATTCTTTTTTATTAATTCAATAAATCAATGATAATTTGTGAAAAATATAACTTTTTTATAAAAAATTTTTTTGAAACATTTTCCATCTTTTTATTAAATATATCACTCTCACTTTAAAGAAAACTATATCGCCTTTTTCTTAATGTTGAAATTTTAACGTTTATAAACAAAATTAAATCTAAAAAACAGTCAGTGTTCGTTGAACAATAATAACTAGACATTTTGTCCCATTTTAAAGTAATTACATTTGAACTCTAATTTCATAATTTATTTTACTAGCAAAACGTAGTTATTAGCAAAAATGGCTCTCTCTTTGACTTCAAATCATATTCTCAACTCAAAAAATTAATGAAATCCAGAAAATAGTTAAAAATAAATCGTATACGAATCGAATCGAACGATCTATTAGCGAAATCTATCTTCTCCTCTCAGAGTTCGACTGGCTCAACGGTTAGCGTCTCCGCTTCGGAACCGGGAGGTCGCGAGTTCTATCCTTGGTTGTGTTTCGTACTCTGTTTTTGCTTTAATTTGCAATAAGTTTGCACGGCAAGTTTGCTGCAAGTTCGTTTCATGGTGACTTCGGAGCTTTCGTTAACTTGCTGCAAGCTTGCGCTCTTGTCATGACAAATTTGTGGCAAGCTTGCTGCAAACTAAAATTGCTATCTGGGTACGGAGGAAGAAATGCTAACAAAAATACCGCGAGGGATTTAAATACGAGAGGCAGACAGCGTTGGGTAGAAAATGAAGGGTCTAACAAGGTGTCTCCCGAGAGTTTTTCTTCAGACCCAGAATTATCCTTAAAAATTATTAACGCGGAATCTTGTGGTATTAACTTTAACTGTTTATTGGATAGCGGAGTTACAGTTTCTCTAATCGGACCACAAGTCTTTGATCAAATAAAAGAATTGGGTAAAGTTTCGCGATTGAAAGCAAATATAATTGTTAGAGCAGTAAACGGAGATGAATTAGAAATTATAGGGTACTATAAGTTAGTCTTAAAAATAGAGGATTTAATTTTGGAACAAACTTTATCGTAACTAAAAATAATATCGCAACTAATTATGACGCAATTCTTGGCATGGATTTTTTTTTAAAGCTAGAAAAGCTGTAATTAATTTAAAAAAAACTTTGTAGATATCAGCAATACAGAAAATCAAAAGATTTTACAGTTTTGTTTTAATTCTGTTTTTTTGTTAATTTAATTTCGAATTAACAAACATGAATAAAAAAGTTTCTTCTTTGTATTCTGACTTCTTAATTTTTTTTCACTGTCTCAAATTCGGAGCAAGGGTCGTTGGTAGCCTTCTTTAGAATTTCGTGCTATACTTTGATCCTCCCCCCATCTGAGTGTCCTGATTTCAACTGAAAAAGATATGGTAACGTTATTACATCACTTTAAAATTTGAAAAATTAGTTTTTCAGTGATAACATTTTCATTGCCGTGAAATTTTTTGCTTAATTTTAATAAACTTTTCGGAGAAAAAAATTTCATCTTCGTGAAATTTTTTGTCTAATTTTATTTTTGTAATTCGAAACAATTTTGTTTTTCATCAAATTTTTCACTCGCGTCTTGTTGACTGGTGTCGTAAAAAATGTTTTCTTTGGACATTAACTTCGGGAAGAATTTTCATTGTTACTTTTATTAGCACGAAAATCTTTTAGTCTGGCATTCTTTCTTTAAATTGTTTGATGTAAATATCTATACGCACAGAATGTAATGGCTGATACAAACAAGCCTAAAACACTGACATGCTACCATGTCTTGGATTAGAGTGTTTAAATTTAAGAAATTTGTTTGCGACATGAAATAAAATCTGTAAGCAGATTTTTCATCAGTAAATATAATTGAAAATTCTCGTAAATTGCATATTCTCGTATATTTGATAATTGTCGTATCAAACCTGTGCTTTCTCATATGGATTGAAACAATAGGCTGTACTTGATTTCTATGATCTTTAATAAAACCATTTTCGTTTC
>BGPR01005210.1:0-13781 GCA_013235015.1 Araneus ventricosus | reverse complement strand
GACGAGGGGGCAAAAAAACCATGCTCAAGTGTTGTTTATACAAGCAAAGGCACTAATGATGACAGGGGAGGGGGCGAAAATATTATATTATGACCCGGGTGCCATTTATTCTCGCTATGCCACTGCCTATACATGTGACAGATCGTTGAAAATGTCTCATTACAAGCATTCTATCCCATCCTCTAACATCATCATAGCTATCATGATATAACTAAAATAAAATAACATCATCACATTATTAAAAAAGTTTTACACTAACCTAAACGATATCCTTCACATCGTGGAAGTGAATTAGACCAAGTGGCATTTGAACCGCAAGTGATTATTTCGGGTCCATGAAGAAGCGAGTCTTTTTCTTTGCAAGAGAAGTGAACGGATTCTCCCTCTCGATAAGTGCGAGGAAGGGAATCATCAAAGCCGTTAGCATTCGTCCTGTTCGCACCTTCAGGTATTCCGGGATCTTGACAATCTGGAAGAAATATTTGCATTGTTGGATCTCATTTAAGACTAAGCACTGCTACGTTATAAAAGTTCCAAAACCTTAAAAATATTTTCAAAATGTACATCATCTATGCTATTTGTCGCAGAACAAGCGAAGAGTATCATATGACCGACTTCATAGATTAATATCCAGGTCTTCATAGATGAGTATCTGAATCACATTGGCATATTATAAGTACATATGTTCACATGCTAATTAGTCAGTTCAAAAAAAAATCCAGAAATTTTTAATTATTTTATAATTTTAAATTTAATATGTCATTTCCAGCAGAAAAAGGGAAGGGCATCATGTGACTGTCTAAACAGAACAGGTTTTATCCAGTTCAAATCAGTACAGCGCATAATCGTAGCTCGTGATTTCAGACATTCAAAACTTCCTTTCAATGGAAAAGCCAAGTCATTGATGCTCCATCATGTTAAGGCGTCGGATCAAAGGTCTTTCCTGGTGTCACATTACCTGCCAGCATATTACATTCCGGGCTCCGGTGCTTCGCGCCAGATCCAATCCTGAGGTCGAAGAATTTGCCGAAGGGGCAACGATTTTCAAGTTCCAAAGAAGTGCAGCGAGGCACGATCTGCAATATGTGGCAAAAAGAGGCGAGTTTTCTCATTTCCGTCTTTGTATGAACGAGGATAAAGACGCATAGTTGCACAGGATAGTTGCTTCTAAGGAAACATCAAATAAATATGATCTATCTATATTCATTCTCACGTTATAAAATAAGTTCTGTAACTTTATATAAGTATTAGTATACAGATATAAGTATAAGTATCCCACTTATATCCATTACACCCTCTTAACTTCTAAACGGTGACAGCTCAGGCCATAAAGTTGGTGTCTAGGTATAGTAAAAAGGCTATGCACTACTCGATGAGACAACTTACAACGCCATCTATAGACAAATTTTGGAATTAGCGGTCCTATCTCGTAAACGGTGAAAGAAACGGAAATGTTCATTTTTCGCATTCTGTTTTGAGCATTAATGTGCCCAAGGTATCTTTGCATACCAAATCGAGAGTACTCTATAACTTTCTAATTAAAAATCATTATTTGAACAATACATCAATTTTAAATAAAATCTAAAAAATAGAAAATACTGAAGATACCTTGAACAAAAAATCAAGTTTAAGCATTTATATGTCAACAAGTAAAAAAACTCTGTTGTTATTAAAAGTATTGAAATAGGCAGACCAAGTAAACGGAGTTTTCAACAATTAATATAGCATCTTGGCTGTGGACAAGCTTTAGCCAGTTTAAATTAATTTTGCTGTACAAACCATCCCTGTTACTATTGTTGTTGACAAAAACAAACAGGGTAATTTACCCTAAAATGAAAGAATTTAGAAAGAAAAGTCTAATACTAACCCTAACAATAAAACATAACTGTATATAAACGACCAAAATTCAGGATAAAAATATGTAATATAACATTATATTGCACTATGATATTGCACTAAAGACAATAAATATATAATTTAATAAAATACGCATACTTTTCAATAAACATTAACTAATCATTGACTCCTCTTATATATATATATATATATATATATATATATATATACTCTCTCTCTCTCCTCTCTCTAGGTAATTGCAGTAATATGTTGTAAGGATAGTGAAAATCTCGGCCGAGTTCTAGATGGGTTATCCAGCTTAAAGGGGGTGGAAATGGTGGGGGGCTGAAATTTCATTCCCCCGTAATTCCTTTAAAATTGAAAATCGAAAGAATATTCAAATTAGGCGAATTATCGCCTTATGATAACGAACAATTTTTTAATTTAAACTTTTTCGATAGCTGCAATTGCTTAGAAACTATGAGCTGAAAAGTGATTTTCCCTCCCTTCCCATTCTCTCTCCCAACTTAAAGTACTTTTCAACCTGTGTATGTTACCCCTTGTTGGAAAGCTCTCGTCATTTGCAGTCACTTCTACCCACTTTCGTTCTTACATCTATAATTCGTCTGAAAATAGAGAGATAAGTGTTCTTTTCCTTATTATTAGTAGTAGAGATGTATATGTATAACGCTTTGCCCATGTTATCTTGTAAACACGATGACTAGAGTAATTTTGATTAGATTTTAACCGGCGAGGGATATGTTGTAAGAGCAGTGAAAATCTCTTCTGAGTTCGTGGATGGGCTATCCAGCTCAAGGGGGGGAAGTGGCGGTTGAAAATTCCCTTTCCCCATAATTCACTTGCGATTGAAGGTAGAAAGAAAATTCAAATTAGACAAATTATTTCCTCATCATAATAAACAACTTTTGTATTGAAACTTTTTTGATAGCTACAATTTCTTAGAAATTATGAGCTAAAAAGCCATTTTTAATTCCCTCCCCAACTTATCATTTTCTCATAGCTCTGTTACGACTAAAGATAGAAAACAAATTCAACTAGGCGAATTGTCACCGTATCATAAATAAACAACTTTTATATTGAATGTTTTTCACAGCTAGAATTACTTAGAAGTTAAGAGCTGAAAAGCGATGTTCAATTCCCCCCTCTCAATTTATCTTTTCCCCATAGCTCCGTTATGATTGGAGATAGAAAGAAAATTTCAATTAGGGAAATTATCACCTTATCATAACAAACTAAGTTATGATTGGAGGTAGAAAGAAAATTTCAATTAAGGAAATTATCACCTTATCATAACAAACTACTTTTATATTGAGAGTTTTTTGACTGCAAGAATTACTTAGAAGTTATGAGCTGAAATGTGATTTTACCCCTTCCCCCCGTCCGACTTAGATTGCATAACTTATACATGTGACACCTTGTTCACAAGCTCCCATCAGCCACACTCACTTCCACTTTTTATACAGTAAACAAGCTGATATAACCGGCGTTGCTCCGAATTAAAATGCTTTCAGGACTAATATCTTTAATGTGAAAAACGTCTTGCTTAATTTTTAATTAACTGAAATTTTAACTAACTTTTGGCCTTTGAAAAGTTGAGAGTGATATTTATCTTGACTTAAATAAAAAGTGAGCAAAGTTTGGCTGAAATCAGTCCAGTGGTTTAGGAAGAGATGTGGAACATAAGTGCATAGCCACAATGACTTTTATTTATTTTAATATTAATCCAAACTATTGCTGACAAATACTATGAGCCCTAAAGAAGGTTTTAGTCAAGATTTCGTCTCAATTAATTAAATATTTAATTTCAATTAATTAAATAGTTAAGTTTAATTAATCAAACAGTTAATTTTAATAGTTAATTTGACAGATTACTTTGATTTGATATTTAATTAAACATGGCGGCATCAAGATTTGTTTAATAAATTTAATATAAAATAGCCAAAAAAGATAGATATTTAAATGAGAGTTCCCTTTTTCCTTATTGATATTGAAAAATATTTCATTAACTTTAAAATTGTTTTGGGGTTTTCTGCCTAACTATTTGCTCTTAACTGTCGATGGAGATTTAAATTCACTGTTCAAAATGGCTGCATTCATATCCTAAGATTTAAACATACTTATTTAATTTGCCACTCACAATGTTTAATAATTTTTATTCTCTTATGTGCTGAGAATTTAGTGACTATTATCTCTGTAACTAGGGAATTCTCTAAATGAGCCCATTTTAGCAGCGTTCAAATATTTAATATCATGTGATTTTAGCATATGACAAAGTAATGTTCGCACAGTTATATTGTAATCTAGATTAAATAAATTAACAATTAAATCTAGTCTTTCTTCATTCGTGTCAAGTGTCAATTTCTTGCTACTATTTCAGATAGGCTGGCTTAATGTTATTTCGGGGATATTTACATTGATGGGGTGTTTATTTCTTTGTGACTCTTACCTGTTGAATGATTATGTTTTGAGGTATAAAAAAATTGGAGCAATGTACTGACCAATAAATCTAGCATAACTTTTTGAGTTCAATGATAAAACCTTTATATAGAAAAAAATTAAATGTCATGAAAAAAGAATCACGACGTAAATATTACAATGTGTGGAAACAATAAAGTCATTGGCTATGTCTGTATTGATCAATATGTAATATTTAATTACTTTTGTAACATTAACGTAAAGGAATTTACCATAGCCTTCCAGCTTGCCGAAAGGGATTTTTTTAATAGAAAGTAGTAAATCACGTCAGTGGCATATCATGCGCGTGATATATTTTGGACGCCACGATGCATCTGATTATTTATTGCAATCGTGATGATATAATTTGATAACATTTTTTGAAATCATTGACAAGCAGAGAAGTGCTTTGTTTTGATTAGAATTTCGAAAAAGAATTCCTTTGAAATGTTAACTTTTGACTCATGATTGACATGCTGAGAATTTCATGGTTATTGAATTATAATAAAATTGTTAAACAACGAAAAGTACTTCACACGGAATGTTGTTGGCCAAGAGGTTTTTTGAATAAAGAAATATGTAAATAAAAAAAATATTTCCTGCCATAAAACATATGTTTATTTTATTTGTTTTCAATAAATTTTAAACATTTCTCTCGCATATTAAACACGTGAAATTTGTCGAGAAATCTCTCGAATGAAGAGGCAATTTGTACCCGTCATAACGTGACAGGTTATTTTCTAGTTTTTTAAAGATTTGTTTACTTCATTCGACACAGCACATGAATTGTGAACTTTTTGTAATAAATAACTGCCATATTCAAAGAAGTTGAGAATAAAGCAACGTTTTTTCCTTCATTTAGTAAAATCGGTAAATTTGTAGACTTTTATCCAAAGGGGGAACGATTTAAGCAACGTTACCTAAGTGTCCTTAGAACTTGCCATTATGTGTTATCTCGCAATGCTGTCGAATTTCTTTATTTAGGTAAAACGTGACATTATAATACAATACCACTGGACCGGTGTCGGCTTGTATCATAATATGAAAGTGTAGGAGACAGTCGAGAGGAGAATATTCTCAATTTTTCTAAACACTTGTCTTATATTCTAGAAACATACGGAAGTAATAAGAATTACCTGTCGGATGTACACAGTAGGGAAGGGGTGGAGTCCATGTTTGTCCAGGCGAACAAGAATATCGTCCTTGGAACTTGCCATCACATGTTATGTCACAATCCCGTCGAATTTCTTTATCTATACAATAAGCCTGATTCGGACCCGTCAATCTTAAGTCGCAATACCTGTTTACTTCAGCTAGATTAAAGAAATATTTGCAGATTATTACTTTACGTTAATTTAAATAATCAGAAACAATATGTACGTTTTTAGTCCATTTTTATTATAGTGAAAATATGTTTCATTACTACTGAAATGTAACATGCTAAGTGCCATGCCTGTTTTGGCGTCCTTTCGGTTTAACTCGCGACATCCGATTTCATCAACATGCTGGCGGCCGGAGATCAGTATAACGTTGCTATAAGAATACATGTATTTAGGTACTGCATTCTTTTAAGATTTCCAAATTATTTAAAATTCATTAATAGAAGAATATAATTTTAAAATTTATATATCATCTGTCAACAACGGCTGATGCATTCTGAATTTTCCATTCTGGAATGAACAGTTCCGAAGGAAAACGAATCACTAGTGACTGATGCAGCCTAAACAAAAAGTATTCTTGCAGTGATTTGGGATTTGGCGATATTTTTGGCGACTTTGTGATCGAATTTGGGTCTAAATGCTTGTTTGGGAAGTGCGAAGTCTAGAAGCTCGGCAAAGCTTGTTTCTCGAGATACGGATAAACTTCTAGAAAGTTCGATTCTTAATCTCGTCAGACTAAAAGGCTGAGAGCTGCTCTGAAGTTCAAGTCATAGAGGTGGTCGTGCTATCCAAAGCGGTGACGTCTCTGCGATCTTTTGTATATTTCGTGCGCTATTATGATTGAGTTATATAAGTGTATTTCTTCAAATATTTGAATTTGTGGCTGCTTACTGTAAATAATTGGCTTCGAATAAAATTATTTTAATTTAATGAACCTGCCTTATCATTTAAGCCTCCTTTCTTTCAAGGGAAAGACGGTACTCGGCGTAACGGTATACTGCCAGCCAATAGTGACTGACCCTGCCTGAACAAAAAGTATACTGTCACCCAACAGTGACTGGCGAGACATGAACGAAAATTATACTGTCAGTCAGCAGTGACTGACCCTGAATGAATGAAAAGTATACTGTCAACCAACAGTGAATGACGAGACCTGAACGAAAATTATACTGTCAGTCAACAGTGACTGACTCTGCCTGAGCGAAAAGTATACTGTCAACCAACAGCGACTGACGAGACCTGAAAGAAAATTATACTGTCAGTCAAACAGTGAATGACTTTGCCTGAGTGAAAGGTATACTGTCAACCGACAGTGACTGACGCGGCCTGAACGAAAAGTATACTGTCAATCAACAGTTACTAACGCGGCCTGAACGAAAAGTATACTGTCAATCAACAGTTACTGACGCGGCCTGAACGAAAAGTATACTGTCAATCAACAGTGACTGGCACGACCTTAACGAAAAGTATACTGTCAATCAACAGTTACTGACGCAGCCTGAACGAAAAGTATGCTGTCAGTCAACAGTGTCTGACGTGATTTGAACGACAAGTATACTGCCAGTCACCAGTGGCAGAGGCGGTCCTAATGGGAATGGTGTCAGTCACCGGCGACTGATATGGCGCTTGACATGTTAAAAATAGATGAAATTTAATAGACTCATTAGATCAAATAAAAGTATGATGAAATGGCGATAGATATGAATATCTTAGATTCGAGAAGAAATTCCACTTTAAAACGCCGTACATCAAAACTAAGTGTTGTTCATCAAAAAATACCTTAGAAACTCTCTCTGAACTCTCTGAAACATCCGCTGAAACAAGTGCTCCTACTTTCAGTGTTCTCGGACGCAGTCAATAAAAGACGACAGAAGCCCGATGGATACTTCAATACATGGACTTAACACCAAAGTTCGTCGATTTATGTTTATTTTTGCTCTAATTCGTCAAAGAGTAGATTATCCGTCCCTGTGTATATGAACACGACAGAATCAATCGTATAACAAGCCAGATAAATAAAATCTGGTGTGCGGCCATGACACTTAAATTACGGATAAAATTTTGGACCAAAGCCATCAACAGGAAGAAGTCCAAAATGCATACTCGATTCCCATCGCTATGCTACGAAGCTAAACGCAAAACGTGCCATATTCAGTATGTATCCGAGAAAGTCCAGGAGAGAAAAATTCCCGTTGGTTGGGTCTGAATTGGTTCGTTGTTTATTTTTTGCGCAAACTTTGTCGAAAATTTAAGTTTATTTCAAAATTTGTTCCTTAATTTTAAAAGGTAACGTTTGAAAAGAATTAAAATTAAAGTAGAGGAAATAAACTAGAATAAACTTTTGATTAGAAAATTCGCATAAAATGTAATCGCTTTTTTCACACTTGACTTCCTGACTTTTTCTATTAAATATAAACAATTAATTTTTTCATAATTTCTTTTTCTTTTTCTTTGTTAATTCTGATAAACACGTGTAGACTACCGTTATTTACCATGACAGGTCATTTGACAGAGAGCAACATTTATTGCCTGATAAGAATAATTAATTATAATAAGGATTTTAAATTGATACGATATGGACGTTTTACATATCGTATCAATATGACGCACATTTCTGCATAGACTGTTGCGTGTTAAGTTCTAAATAATTATACAAAAAGCATTTTTTTTCATTCGCTGTACAAATCTGTCTTGTCTTCGTCAACATCCGCAAAAACACACGTAACGATTTTTGTCTGTCTCTAAAGATGATTACTTTATAGAAATTCCACAAAATTATTTTTTGTTGAATTCTGTTACCTTAGATTTACTTTGTTGAATATTTCCTTACAAAAAATGTTTTCAAACTTTAATCAGGAAAAATAAAGTTTTTTAAATATAAAAACCGGTCTTTTGTCCGGTTAAGGTATGAATAAGTGTACAGGGTATTTCAAAAATATCTGGCAAAAATGAAAAGGTAGGTCAGACATATCATAAGCATCCAAATTCACCTAGGAACGTGGGTGCGCAAACGCCATCTAGAGGTAGCAGATGGCATTTAAAATAACACAGCACTTGCCGCAATTGCCGACACTTTTTGAAATTTGCACATTTTTTCAAATATCTCCTCGAACTTCGACCATATAAAGAATAGTTTTTAATTCACAATTTGCATGGAAGATTCGGTCACGAAGTCATTTAGGGGACTGATCAGAAATTGAAGTTGTCGATAAGGGATTTCGGCTCACCCTATTTCATAGAAATCTGATAATGGCTTGCAACTTTCGTCAATTATTTTGAGTGTTATGTGCAATATTTACAGTCATTTTCGTAAAAATAGCTGAAATATTCGGGAAGATATAAAGGTTTCTTCAAAAAATCCCAAATATTTTCGCATGTGTTTTGCTTATAACTTACAGCGTTTCCCACCAAATTGTATGAAACTTACAGAATATGCGATAATATACTAGAGTAGCATTATCTAGAAGTTTGAAGTAAATACTTTGAATATTAGAGAAGGTATAAGTATTTGTAGTAAATGATTTTTTACTGCTCATGCGCTAAAGGTAGCCTAATTTTTCTTTCAGAACTTCAGAGCCAAATATAAAGGGCAACTTATATAAAAATTTCATTTCAATACTTTTAAGATTCAAAAAGATATCGGCATTTTGGCCATCACTGTTTCATTTTAAATGCCATCTGCTGCCTCTATATGGCGTTTGTGCACCCATGTTCCTAGGTGATTTTGGATGCTTATCGTATGCCTGACCTACCCTTTCATTTTTGCCAGATATTTTTGAAACACCCTGTATACAGGGTGATTGATTCTAAGGTCATGGGACAAGCTTTGAGGGGCGTGGTACAGCTTACTAAAACATACATTTTTTTGTATAAGAATGTATAGTCGAAAGTGATGCGTTGAAGCACGAACACGAAAAATGAGACATGAAAAGTAAAACTTTGTTTATTTACAACATCGTCGCAAAGTACTTCTTGCAGCAATGTTTACAATAAATGTTTTGCAATTAAATATTCTTACACTTCCACATGCATTCCAAAAATCATTCTCTGTTAATATTTGGGTGGGTATTGTGAAGGACTTCCTCATAGGCCCATATCTCCTACCAACGCGACTCAATGGCTCACATTATCGTATTTTTCTGGAAGAGGTTTTACCAGAACTTTTGCAAGATGTTCCGACTGTCGTTCGTAATCAAATGTGGTTTCAGCATGACGGTTCACAAGCACATTTCAGCATGTCCGCAATTACCTGGATTAAATATTGTCTTCCGCAATTATCTGGATGCCAGTTTTATGGGACGAGGGATTGGGCGTGGTAAACCAGTCCGATGGCTACCCCCATTTCTAGATTTATTGAGCATTGTGAGAATTCAGAATTTCAGATCAATTCTCAGAGAAATGCTTTGCTAAAATGACCTGTGTGGTGCCAAGACCCTCACTTGAATAATGCAGCTTCCCAGTGAAATACAGGTTTGTACAATTGGACGGCGCCAACGAGGCGACGAAAACCTAAAACCAGACTATAGAACTGTCGGGTTGTCAAGCCCTAGGTTTGAAGATGAAATATCAGCATGTTGACAGTGTCGGATCAGCTGATCCAGAAAGGGGCAGGTCGTAGACTTTGTCTCCACAGGCGAGAGCAAATAACAAGCCAACAGAGGCACCTCCCTCCACTTCTCAGCCTATGAACGAAAAATCCGGGGGAACGTAACAAGAAGAAAAAGACCCCATCTCCGAGAGGAAGAAAAAAAATTGGAGAGAAGTTGACGTATCAATTTTGATCTGAGAGAGGAGGCGATATTGTTTTGGAGGGAAATTGTGAATCTCACCTCTTAGAGTATTAGCTCTGTTCCGCGAAGTTGTGATAGCAAAATCACGCAAGGTTTTGAGAAGTACCGTTGTACTTCTAGGGAAAATATTTTCTCAATAGAGCCTCGCTCTCGTAAAGAAAGTGATTTAATTTCACTAGAGCGATCGTAGATCGGATATTTATTATCGCACCAAAGTCGTGCTATTCTGAAGTCCAGAGACTAATATTGAGCTGTTGGTTTTTATTGTTGCGTCATTCTCAAAGTGGAACTGATTTTAGTCTATATTTTTGCGCAGCTGATTAAATCAAGTCTCATACCGTCCGAGAATCTGTGTTTTCGAAGACTGGTAGAACTTTCTCATCCTTATTAATCGAGACTTATTTAATGACTTATATTATAATAGTGCAAAGATGTACAATTCATCTCTTGTAAATATTCCCTATTTTTATTAAATTCTTGGCATTTCATATTAGTATTTGCTGTCTGACTTCGCTACTGTTTGTTCGACGCTGTCGAACACGTCACAGCATCGATTACTTCTTATGGGGGCATCTGAAGGCCATAATTTACGAGACTCGTGGCTGCAGTGTGCGCGAAATGCCTGGTATCTTTGGAACTGTTCGCCAATCAATCTTCGAAGCTAACAAGCATCGATTAATGTTGGTCGTCGGAATTTCGAGCATTCATTGTAAACATTGCTGTATAAAAGCTCTTTGCGATGATGTTGTAAATAAACAATGTTTTTCTTTTCATTTCTCTTTTTTTGTGCTAATGCCTCAGCGCATCTTTTCCGACCATACATTCCTATAAAAAAATGTCTGTTTTAGTTTGCATGTTTAGTTTTTGTTTAACCACCCATCCAAGTTTGTCCCATGACCATAGAATCACCCTGTATTAAGTGTCGGTACGTTAAGTTTTAATTCAATAATTTCCTTTAAAATTATTTTGTAGCGTAGTTGTAGTAAATTAACTAATAAATAAAGGAATAATACGTATTAGCAGCAAATAAATAGTTTCGAATCCGAAAGACTTAATTGAATATTTACTACTAAGAAAAACAGGTGGCCGATGGTGCCTAACGTGCAATAAATCATTCTTACATTATACTTACGTTTGCATGGTGGGAATTGTTGTAGAGGTACCCATATATTGGAACTGCACACCAGGGTAATCGTTTGTGCTCCCTCCATACCTGCAAAGCTATGACCTGGCAAACAAGAGCCTTGACACTGCCTTAAATACGAAAAAAATAATTAATTAATGTGTGTGTGTTGGCGCTCTACAGGACAAGCCGTCAGACTTAATATTATCAGCAATGAAATTTGGCACCAAATACAGGTTGTCAAGTTCAAAAATTAATAAAAAAAACTGATAATGTTACAACTACGGTTTATCTTTTCAATGAGAGCTCATAAAAAAAAATTTTTTTAGATCAGTGGCGCAAAATTACGACGTTCAAAATTTGCTACATCGAGATATTTCCATTCGCAATGGCTACCAATAAGAAGTCGATGCACGTTTTCTTGTTTATTTTTTAAAGTTTTTCTTGAATGCATAAAAAACTATTCAGTTTTCGAATTACAACTTATTTAACAAATTAAGAGCGTTAAATTTCCTATAAGTACACACTCTTATTTTTTTCTAACTTTAATATTTTCGCGGATAATGGCTCTCAAAAATTGAAGATTTCCAGTAATTTACGACCACCTGGACCAACGTAATAGCACATTACCTAACTGAAAAAAAAACTTTTTTAAATACGCAAAAAATCCGTAGTTATAATATTATAAGTTTTTTAAAATTCATTTTTGCTATTTTGAAATAAAATCTCAACCATTAGTGCGGACATTCTAGGCATTCTTTAAAAGGTAGAATGAATTCTGAAGTTAATTTTTGAAATCTCCATTATAAATTGTACTCCACTAAAACTACAAAATTTTAAGGTTTTCCTTTGATAACTCAAAAAGCATTATGGTAAAAAATGACGGCATAACCGGAACTGTCAGAGGTTTTCGAATCTGATTTTATAAATTCTAAAAAAAATATCAAGCGTACACCGATTAACTTTCCGTTGCTATATAATGAAATCTAAATCCTTTCTCTCATTTATTACAACTATCCAGGGTTCTCTGATGTCAGATAGCCAAAGTATAGACATCTTCATTCTTCTGTATAATTGAGTAGATTTTACCTATAGCATGGTTTTGTATTAATTTTCATTTATTTTTTTAGTTTTGTGGTTATTATATATATGGTTAATCCTAGAAGTAGGCAAGCAAATGAATTTCTAGCTCCA
This sequence comes from Araneus ventricosus, assembly GCA_013235015.1. Taxonomy (NCBI): domain Eukaryota; kingdom Metazoa; phylum Arthropoda; class Arachnida; order Araneae; family Araneidae; genus Araneus; species Araneus ventricosus. The sequence continues at coordinate 1,203 of BGPR01005210.1, read as the reverse complement.
GGTTAATTCTTAAACACCCTCATGTCTCTTTCGTAATATAACTGATGTCTAAAATATTCATCATTTTTTAAACCTTGTTGTTTCTCTTAGTTTTATATGTTTAAAAATTTTAGTTTAAAAAAATATCTTATGAAGGGAAACTAAGATGAAGCTACTGCATAAAAAGATATTATTGAATCTCTTTCGCACACAGTAATCCCAGAACATTTGTCGCTCAAGGCATCTATGAGCAAATAAACTGGCTACTTCCATTTTAGAATCTTATCTTGAAATATATAAGGCTGATAAGTGAATACAATAAGTAATACTAACCTCCTAATTGTGCTGTTTCTTCACCAGTCCCCACCTAACACCTTCTGCTTTAAAGATGCAACTGCATTGATCTGTTCTAGAGTCTGAACACTGAGGTAATTTATGGACCCCAGGGTCCGGGAAGTAAACTCCATTAGCTCTGCGAAACTGCAGACGGCAGAAAATAAACTATAGTAGCCTCCCTTTATTGCATCACAGCACACATGTTCTTAAATCTGCAGCACATTCAGTTACACAAGGTGTCCACATCAATCTAATAGCACTCTAAATCGTTAGAGACAAAGTTTATATGGCACAGTATACCTCTCATTATCCGGCGTTTAAATCATAAGTAGTGGCTAAAACGTCCCTCCCTGCCAGGAAGCGGAAGTTTGAGATATGCCAGCCTGGGATGTCGTTCCTTTGCCATCTGACTGTGGTTCAAAATTACGAGGTCCGTCCCAAAGCTGTCATTCTCGCTGTGTTATGTCGGGACGTAATATAACTTAACCTAAACTAACCTCTTACTTATCCGGTTTGAGGATTATCTGTGCTCATTCAGGACTACAAAAAAAAATTCTAAAGTGAGGAAAACATTCCCTTCACGCTTGTCATGTGCATGTAAAATCGATGTTGATGTCTGACTGAGAGACCTATCCATGAACCAGTGAGCTGTGATTTAGTGGAGGCTATATAGAGAATAGATTTTTTCTTCTCCAGTTCAACTTTACCAATCTAAACTCCTTCAATTCTCTGACAGTAACTGCCACTTCCCTGCTAGCCTGTTCCTCCGCACGAATACGCTCCCTCCCTGATACGTCATTCTCTTTAACTTCGTAGTCTTCTCTCACCGTCAATGTGTGTTCCTTTAGTTTCTTTATAGCAGTTACGTAACTGAACGTAAAGCAACAG
>BGPR01005209.1:72363-94830 GCA_013235015.1 Araneus ventricosus | reverse complement strand
CTAAAGTTGGGGAGGAAAGAAACCAACTCATTCAGATATGTACAACAGAGAAAAAGGTAAAATGTTCAGATTTTAAGTGTTATTCAATCGGTTGTAATAAATGTTTGTAACCGCATAATTAAAGCATATGTTTACTTCTAATAACTTTACAGATACTTCTTCACACTGATTTAATGCTGAATTAATACTCTCCTGTCCCCAAATTGTATACTTATGGTTTTTACATCAAATTAATAAAATTTTCATAAAGCATATTTTTCACAATATATATTATGATTAAATTTAATATGTGAAATTAAATTGATTAAAAAATCTTTGGTATCTTCAGAGGTTTTTTTCATATGTGCATTTTGATGAATTTAATTCCTTTTTTAATACAGGAAACAATTTTAGAATAATTCATAAATCTTTTTATAGATTTAAAAATATAAAAAGAGTATGTAAAATAACCCAACCGTATATATCAAAATTAAAACTGTCGTGTTCTTTTACTATTGCTACTTAATTATTCTTTTAAATTAATATAAATTTTGTTTCATTCTGAAGATGTAAAAAAAGTAGTTCCGATGATTTCTCTTTAAATAATCTGAAAGAAAAATAATAAAAATTTGTATTAACTGAGAATAAATCTCTTAATTAAAAACAAATTCTTATTTCATGAGAGTCTCGGAAGCTGGGTGTCATCAAAAGATGCCAATATCTTGGGAGAGTCAAAAGCTGTTTCGGTTTATAGTAAACTTCCTGCATGCCCCTGTTTACAGAATAGGAAACGTAAATACCAAGTCCTTTCCACAAAATAATGTCATTCCCTCAATTTAGTGCTCGCGGGTAATGTCAGAGACATAAGTTTTTCTCCCCATGTAAATGCGGCATGAGTTATTTCTAACATAATACTTTTTTCCCTGCTGTTGCAGTTTTATCTTTATTTATTTTTATTACAGGTTGGCCTGGACTACTGACTTCTGAAACAGTCTGCAGGTTCTAAGAAACAATTGTACAACATTGGTTTGCAAACGTATTTCAAAACATAAAATGTTTTGAAATCAAAGCGATACTGGATTTTAATTTGAATTAGTCTGATTACATTCTTTGTTGCATTAATGCGCGGGGCCCTATTTGGAGAAATTGGTCTAATCGACTAAAGCTGGCCTTGTTTATTAGTCTACTAAAACATAACTTTCCTTGGTTGAATCATTTTCGACATTTTAGTCTTTAATTTATAATTCATTATTCTAAATACCACGGAATCTTTAAAATTTTTTTTCTCAAGTTCACTACCAGGTGGCTGCACTTGTATGGAACCAAAATTTAATTAAATTAATGGATTAACTGACAATGAAGTTATGAAAATAGTGTATTGTTATCAAAAATATATAAGAATAAAAATTTTCCAACTCTATGAAGTCAAGTGAGTGAAAAATCGGTTACACAATTCCATCTTTAGAAACATAAAGCTAGGCAAATTAAATAAAAGTTCATAAAAATAAGCGGTTGTATTATTACAACAATTTTCTACACATAGATTTGAAGAAACATTTTTTTAAATGCTCCTTAATAAGGGGTATCTATGTAGAATTATGAAAGTAGTATAGGTGTATATTAATGAGATTTGAAGAAATAAATAATATAGAAAAAGGTTTTAAAACGCATTTTTATTAGTGTAGTAAAAAATAGACAATAAATCTTTCATGAAAAATCTGAGGTCACAACAAAATAGCAATGAAGCGCTGACTGAGATTTTAATTTCATTCATAATATATTTCGAATTTTTAATGAATGCTTAGGAATTCTTTTTTATGTTATTAAACGGGGCTTAATCTCCTTATAGTAAAGTTTTCAATACCTCGAACTTCTTCAGTTTTCTTTTGGCCTCCAGCTCATTGACAAAAAAAGCATTTTCAGCTTTTTAGTACACTAATATAAGCCTGTTACTAAAAACTCATTTTTTATTTCTATTATTTTCGACATTTTAGTATTTAATATCTTTCAGACTTTTCATTAGCATAAATATCATGGAATTTTGAAATATTTATTCTTCCAAATTTAAAGCAGCTCCCTAATTTTCAAAAAAAATTCATTTGAAATATTTGATATAAAGGAAATAAAAATATTACGAAGCATTTAAAAAGTGTTAGAATAAGTTTGGTTAATGACTGTACATATATTACTATGAAGGTTCATTAAGCAGAAAGCTGAAGTTAAAAATGGACAATTTGCAGTTTCCCAGTTTTGATTATCATCATTCAAATGATTAATTATCTAACCCAATACAGATTTATGGTTACTCCCATATTAATTGACTCTTTAGATCCATTATGAATCTAAAGAAGCAGTAATCCAATGTAGTTATTCACAATGAATCAAAGAATCAATCTATGTTGCATTATTAGAAATAGCAAAAAAAAAAAAAAAAAATTCCAATTCTGTTACACGTTAAACAAATTTGTAACGAACTATGTTATAAACCAAGAACTTTGGGATTAGGTTTCGATTTTCAGTATCCATTGCCAATAACAAGTTAAGTCGACAGTAAGAGAAAAGCTACTCTGTATATGCCTACACACAATTAAGTGGTATGGAATATTATTCAGGATGTCACTACACTCAGTTAAATAGTCTTGAATATTACTCATAATATCGTTACATTCAGTTAAATAGTCATGAACATTACTCATAATATCGTTACATTCAGTTAAATAGTCTTGAATATTACTCATAATATCGTTATATTCAGTTAAATAGTCATGAATATTACTCATAATATCGTTACATTCAGATAAATAGTCTTAAATATTACTCTGAGTATCATTACATTCAGTCAAATAGTCTAGAACATTCAGTGCATCTTTGCACTCGGTTAAAGAGCTTTGACTACGAGCCTATTGTATGTAAAAATAATTAATATTTTTAAGCACAATTTTAAATCAGTAATCCTTATCCAGGGTTAAAGCTACTCTATATTTAAATAAAAGTTGTTTGATTTCATAGAACTCTTTCGATGTCCACAGGATACATAGAAATGTCAGTAGCTGAGAGGCAGTCGCTCATAGATTTTCATATAGCTCTCCTTCAGTTGCAATTGACTATAGTACTTATAAAATTCAACTTCTGTTCAGATATAGACCTCGTAATTGAAGAAATTTATAATAACATGCAAAGCATTTTAGTATTCAACTATTTACAAAATTTCCTTTCGTAAAAATTTGACTTCAATATTACATTTGAAATTTGCATAGAGACTATACTTACATTTAAAATTTGCATAAAGGCTGTACTTACATTTCAAACTAATTAGATCTTATAAGTTTCCGAACTCTCCTACAGCTTCTAGTTAAGAGTTTAGAAACCCATAAAAGAAGGCAAGCAAAGTTAATTCAACTTTCAGATGAAAAGAAATGCAAATTTTTGATATTTCGTTAAGGTGATTATTTCTTAAAACTTGTCTACAGAATTCTCCCGATTTCTCTATATCGTGGCGTGTCACGAAACTTAAGATGTTTTTATACGTGAAATAAGCCATATGTAAAGGAAGAGAAAATTACATCTCGTGAAGAATGTCGTTTAAAGAAACTTCTTGAATGCCAAAAAATTGACACGGAACAAAATAATAGAAGAAAAATTGACGATAAAACGAAGCACATGATTTTTTAAAAGACAGCTATGATTGAAGCATTTTCTAGGCGATATCGTAACCTTCGAAGTATTATCTTTTATATGTAAGTATTTCTTTTTTCATGTTGGCAGCATTGCGATCTGGAACTTAATTGTATGCGACTTCCCTTTCAGTTTGAGGTCATATTTAAATGATCGTGTAAGGAAATATGAATAATTAGAGGTTAATTGATAGCTTCACATAGAACTCAAAAGCGTGTAAACGAGCTTAATGTCTGAATCATTATTTATTTAGATTGAAATTCAAATTTTTTTCTATATCGCTGGTTTTTATCATTAAGCGGGCTTAAATCAAATTCTTATTAAAACCAATTTGACATTGTTCTTGATAAAAATATTAATTTCAATGAAAGACAAAATATTTTGTAACGAAATAATGAGAGATTCTGACCACAGTTCCTAATAAGGTTACTAAAGTGGAAGCTTACTTAAATAAATACGATCACTTTTACTAATAAAGGAAAAACATGTAAAAATTTGCAACTAATTTTTTAAAAAATCCCCAAAAAAGACATCTAAAAAAGGGACGAGTGTTTCTATAAGGTACGAAGACCTTTAATTTTAAAGTCATATCTACTAACTCAAAGAACTGTCAAAGTCATTTAGTTGCTCACTTTCAATTGTACATTGACAAATAAAAAATAGTAAATAATATCTGATGATTTATCACCAGATATTATTTCTTCCTTCAAACCGAAATTCGTGTAAAAATATACAAAACATTACAAGTAGATGAGGTACATTGAAAGATTTTACAATTTTAAAGGAATCTGTTGTATACAAATAATATGAAATCTACTATGTTTTTATAGTCTGTTCCACTGGTCATCATGCAGTATTTAAAACTGAAACCATCGGGAGTGGTCTCCCCTAAACTTTCTCCCTGACACATGAAGAGAAAAAATAAGCTAAAAGGCAGTAAAACGAACAAGCGTCCCTAACGCAGTGTAGAAAAAATAAGCGAAACGTCATAGCACGAGTTTCCTGGTTTGACTTGCAATCCGGAAGTAGAGTTGAAATTAGAATCCGGCATGATTACACAATAGGGTTGCGTTAGTTAAGAAAAACAAATTTGCAATTTGAACGCCCTTTTTTTTCAACCTATTGACACAAAAATTTGTCACAAATCTACAATCAAGGTACGAAGACCACATACCAAATTAATTCATCTAAGTAATTTTGTTAAGAAGTTATTGCGTTCAAAAGTATGCGATTATACAGACCGACAGACAATCAACCCTTTGACGGATTTGGCCCAAAGTTTTATACGGACCTACATTCCCTATGATAAAACTGTATACCAAATTTTATCCATGTAGCTATTTAAATTTTTGAGTTATATAGTTCACATGAACGCGGAAAGGCAGACAGGTAGACTTCCCTTAGACGGATTTTGTCCAAAATTTGATAGAAACCTACAAATTATGTGTAAAGATCACATACCAAATTTCATCTCTGTATCTCTAATAGTTTTCGAGTTATCGTGTTCACAGACAGACAGTCATAATTCCAAAATCGTGTCAGGGAGGATTAAAACATGGAGATTCGTTAAAATCTCGAGTTCGAATTTTTTGACGATTACAATTTTTTCTCTTTGAATACTTCGTATACGAGAAAGTAAAAAGACCCAAACAATGTAGTTTTCATCATGTTTTTCTTAGGTATGTGGTCGAATGTAGTGCTTGGCGCAGAATTCTGTACGAGAAGTATTTATTTACAGAAAAACGGAAAAATATTATACCCTACAATGGAACTTAGATGTATCTAAGTAACTATAATAAAAAATATATACTTTTATTTCAGTAAAAGAAAAAAAGAGCACTTGGAAACCACAAGTTTTTGCGAAGGATTTACGGTTGTTACTGAGTTTGTATGTAATGGCAAGCTAAAAATAAAGATAGATAGAAAAAAAAGTAGAAAATCCTCACGTTTTCAAAAAAAGTTATTGACAATATTTAAGGAAGAAATACCATCTCTTCACTTACACACTCTTCAGGAAGTAGAACTGAATCAAGGCAAGACACTCAACCACACATGTAAATCAATCTACAAATAAATTATTGGGAAAAATGGAACAAGATACGGGCATCAATCCAATGCTTTACAACTTAAAAATCTTTAGGACGAACAAAATGTTACCAAAATTATGCGTTACAAAATAAAACACCAAAAGACAAAGAGAGAGAGAGAGAATGCAAGAACGATTTTGTCCGATGTTTAATAAATTAAAACATGGAAGCTTAACATTTCCTGTCTCTCGCATGTAAATAACAATGGAGAAAAAATGTTTTTAGAAGAATGATGTTTGCATAAGAGAGGCGTTTCCGAAAACTTTAAAAAATCGTTAAAAATCAAGAAAGTAACTCAGCAGCCTCAAATTCCTCTTATTAGGTTGGGAATATTCTAGAAATTTCGACGAAACAAAAATATGCAAAAAATTAGCGAAAATAGGCAAAAAACGCCGGAAGTAAAACGGCATACACAGCAAACATCCATTTCAAGAATTTAAACTGATTACATAACTAAATTTAGATTAAATCCAAAAATAAAAAATATTAAATTAACGCCAAAAGTATCTGTAGAAAGTTTTTGGACATATCATATTAATTCCGTTACTATTAAGACTAAATTAATAATTGAAAAAGACATTCCAAATATGGAGTTTTCAACAATTAAGTGATCAGTTCGACTTTGGACGAGCTTGTCATTTTAAAATCTTGATTTTATTTGCGCGAAACCATCAATGAGACAAGTTGTTGAAACCATAAAGGGTAAATTACCCTAAATATGCAGAAGAAAGAGGGAAAAGAGTCTTAACTCTAAATTACATACTACCAGAATGTTATCTAACATTTATTTAACAAACATAAAATATTGCACATTATTTATATATATATATATATAGAAATGAACAAATTGGACCTAAAACTATTGAAGGACTGTGGTAAAGGAATGGGATAAAGCTGCCTATTTGATTTTTACAAAGAGTATTATTATCCTGGAAATTAAAAGATAATTGAATGAAATTAAATGATATGAAATGATATTTAAGAACAAGAGTAATCAGATTAAATCAAAAGAATTTTACGTCAAAGATCGATTTAGAATTTGTCAAACTGTTCAGAAAATGCACAAACAACTTTTACACAGCTTTGAATCATTTTCTCGACACAATTCAAACTTCCATTCCTGTTTGCAATTCAAGAGAAACCCAAATATGAATTGAAATATTAATTAATTATCCTCAATAAAACGATTATCCTGAAATGTCAGCTTATATTTTTGGGATGGAACCCTCGTTTTTATTATGCTTTAACAACTTGTTAAAATCTAGTGACTCAATCCCAGAATTCAATAAAGTAAAGCAATTCAGCTTTTCCCTCTATTTATTATTAAGATTAGGAATAATATATTTAAATTATGATTTAGTTGAATATTTTTCCGACTTACATAACAGTGTCTTATATTTGTAAACAACACGAAAAAATAGCGTATTAAAGCAATTATAAAAATTGCTTTTCAAGGAAAGAGAAATTGTGTAACATCCGCTTAAAACATAAACAGAATGTTTTTGCGTGTGCTTTAATAGACTTATGTCTTTATTCAAGCCAGGGGGGGGGGCGGTTCCGTTGTCAGATGACTATCAGACAAATGTTACAGTCATGTGATATTATTTTATAACTGTTTGAAACTCAAATAACCATGTCAGTCATTGCGCATTTCTAATAGCCTTGTTACTAGAGCCTGTTCTATGTTGTCTGCCTATAGGTTTTGAATATTTTGTTGCGAACATTATATATATTATTTGAATGAAATTTGTTTCATTTTCCTCGAATTTTAATTTTTTTATATTTAAGAGAAACTAGAGAGATTTAATTAAGTTTCAATTTTTGTAATATTTCTTGAATATTTTCATTATTAGCATGGTATATGACTTAGTTTTTAAGAACGCTAGATTGAAAACTCACTTAAGCATAAAGTAAATATATTTCATGAAGGCATCTAGGGTCAAGTCTCTGCAAGGGTAGGGAGACTTGACCCCAAGGGTTTATTCTTTAAATAACTATTTAAAAAACAATTTTGAAATAATTGTACTCATATAAAACTCAACTACCATAAACAGTAGAAATTACGTCAACAATCAAGGACAAGGGTTGCTAACAAAACCATCCAGATTGATTGTTTGGGTTGCCATATTGGCGAAAATATCCATTTCAAATCTACAGAAGAATGAAAAATAGGAAATTTACTTCGGAACACCCCCAAACACATTCACCTACACATCATTACAGTGGCTTTACAGATTGGAATGGAAGATCCCTTTTTACACCATATGACCAAAGGCCAAATAGGAATGGCACACACAAATGATAAATTGTCTCATAATTTGAGAAAATCATCTAGAGAAGAGGTTCTCAACCTGTGGTACGCGTACCCCTAGGGGTACGCGACACACCATTTGGGGGTACGCGAAATCAAAGTTGTTAATGGCGGAAACAAGAAAACATAAGGGATTAAAAAAGTTACAGAATTTTGTTTCTCCAAGTGAATACAGTAGAACCCCGCTAATCCGAACTAATTGGGGCCGGTGCCTGTTCGGATCACAAAAAATTCGGATTACCCGAAATTCCGATAAAAAATAGAAAAGAAACAGATGTGTGCTAAAAAAACTGTAAGTTATAAGTACTCAGTAGAACTATCTCTTGAATTCTTTCATTCAAACGCAATAGAAATAGAATAAATTTCCCCTTTTCATTAGAATAATGGATGTGCTCCTGTATGAAGTGACCTATCTTAAGGTATCTGACTACGTCTAAAAGACGGTTTTGGGTCGAAATTCACAAAATTTTTTTATGGTTTTACTTTAAAGCCCATTTATTTAGCTTTCTAAATCTGGGTTTATTTTATTTTTACGATGAATAGAAACGGAGATACAGAATTTTTTATAAAGCACGGTAGCTAAAAACGAAACCAGAAGTTGGCTGTTTTCCCTCGTTATACCCAAAACACCGCACTCTGAAGTATAAATTCATTTGCTTTTTATTTATTTCGATTAATTATACACTCTATCTGCAAGTCATGTCAATTTGAATAAGATTTTGAGTTTCGACATGCTACTATGAACATTTTTGCCAAAATGCACATTTGTGGAGTTACAAAATTCACGTTTTGGGACATCGATAACTTAATTGTAGTTTAATGATTGATTTTATGGTCTTAAAAGAGTATTTCATGAACTGGGAACAGTTCCTGGCCAACATATACATTGAAATAATATCTTAACCTCATTAACCATAGAATCGTCACTTCTAATAGACAGTCTTTCGCAGGAACAAAAAACGCTAGAAAAAAATTACGGGCTCTCAGAATGAAAAAATGTGATAAGATTCTGAATAAAGAAGGTTTATCCTACAAATGTGACAAATTTCAAAAGAAGTTAAATAAATATATTTTTAATGAAAATCAAATTAAAACTTTAAACGCGTTTTTTGGAAAACTTATATTTTGTCAAAAGTCGCTTACGCAAAACACGATATCTCAAAACATTATCTATATATTTCCTTGAAATTTTGTATATATGTTGTCTTAAGTGTAGTAAAGGCAATGAACTAGACTTATAGTTTTGAGATCAAAAGTTTTTGATTTAGAGCTGCCTAATGTTGATTATACCTATGCATTTTATGAAATTTTGAATAAGAGAATACTCGACTGGCCATAACTTTCCTGTAAATGTAAGTATTTCTTAGATCCTAGTTCATTGCCTTCACCATAGCTGTAAATGTGCTGTGTAGAAAAATAATTTGAATATATGGATTAGAATTTCTGTTAGAGTGTTTTGCTTTTTGCTCTAATTTTACCCCTTTTTTACCTAAATTATCCCATTTTACTGAATCTCAAGTGACATAAAATTTCCTGACTGGTATTAATGGTTGTTTTGAATCATATTGAGTCAGAAAATGAACTGAAATTGCACATTAAAGCGCTTTTTCAAAAATTCGTTCCCGCACGTGGCGAATTGTATTAGTTTCTTCAATGTGTACAAAATTATGCATGCTGAAAACGTTTGTTTGTTTTTAGTATGTATATTTAAATCTTTCCAAGTAATCTTTTCAATTACATATAATTTTCGAAAATAAAATCGGTTCGGATTAACCGGAATTTCGGATTAGCGGGGTTCTACTGTGCTTGCTATTTAATAACTATACCAATTAAATAGTTAATTTTTACGAAGCGTAATTTCTAGCTATCCTTATAAGTTAAAACGAAATAATTGAAATATTGGTTTCATTTGCTTTGGCGTTTAACTTATACTCTTGTAAAAATGGAATAAAATGTAAAATAAAAAATAAATTCTGCAAATGTTATTAATTTGAGTCATTTCACTTTTAAGCTAACTTAAGCTAACCTTAACATTATTGATAAAAACTTCTTTGCATAGACGGATGATTGTGGGGGGAGGGGTTGGATAAGATAGTAGGTGGTACGCGAAAACAAAAAGAATAATCAAGGGGTACGCGAGGGAGAAAAGGTTGGGAACTCCTGATCTAGAGCCATGTCATAATTTTCGTTCAGCTATTAACTGTTCTAAAAATTCAGAGAAATATTAGGAAGTTTCAGAATTTTGAAATAAATTAGGAAAAACTGCAGACATTGTAACATGATTTGTTACAATGTCTGTGCTCAGAAAATAACAGCTGGGACAATTTGATTGAAGGAAGAAACTTATTCTCACGCAACTGACAATATTGATGAACGTTTCCTCTTCTAAATTAACTTTTCATTTTTGAATTTTTTTGGGGAGTATTGTTCTCCCCTCGCCGTATATTGAAGAGAATCGAGTATAACATTTCGGATCTCTTACCTCTGAGAGGTTAGATACAAAATTGTATACTGATATGCAAATTTTTGTAATTATCACATGCTTAGAGCTGCTTGCATCTTAGAACTGTTGCCATCGCTTGCACACAAAAAGACGTCACGACAGGCAGTCAGCCCGACAATGGATTTGGTTCGGAATCTGACACACATCTACAATTCTAGTGATACGGCCATGCGTCAAATTTCATCGATTAAACTTGTTGTATTCATCTATTTAACTTGTTGTATTCATCGAATAAGCTTGTTGTATTCATCGAATAAGCTTGTTGTATTCATCGAATTAACTTGTTGTATTCATCGAATTAACTTGTTGTATTCAGCAATTTATCTTGTTCAGTGGCGAATCCAGGGAAGGGGCTATCGGGCTGCAGCCCCCCCCACCCAGAGCTAAACCAAAAATCTCGATTTAATTTAAAATCACTACAACTGTTTGATCTTAATTTGCATTTAAAAAAATAGTAATAAAATCATGACAACATTGCTTTCTGACTTGACAGGCTCGAAAATTTTCCACTTTTCTAGTCATTCCACTTGCACTTGTAGCGTTGGCGCGGTCGAAAACATTTTTTTGGCTAGTTATTTCATTGTATTTTTTATTAGATTATCGAAAATATTGTAGTGTTCTTTATTATTCTTATTGTCAGGAGAGGAAAGCCTGTAAAGTTAAAGTGTTTTGGCTTATATAAGCCATGAGGTTTGACATTCGTCACGAGAATACAAAATTTTTATGACCTAAGCACCCCCCCCCCCCCAACCCGAATCCTGGATTCGCCGCTGATCTTGTTGTATTCATCGATTTAACTTGTTGTATTCATCGATTTAACTTGTTGTATTTATTGATTTATCTTGTTGTATTCATCGATTTATCTTGTATTCATCGATTTAACTTGTTGTATTTATTGATTTAACTTGTTGTATTCATCGATTTAACTTGTTGTATTCATCGATTTAACTTGTTGTATTCATCGAATTAATTTGTTGTATTCGTCGATTTAACTCGTTGTATTCATCGATTTAAATTGTTGAGTTATCATGTTCAGATGCAGAGAAATGGACAGATTTTTGTAGAAGAAATTTGTCCAAAATTTGATAGAGGTTTGAAGTCTTGGTGTCATGACTACATGCTATTATAAATGTCATTCTTTTAGCTCGTTGTGTTTTTCAGTCATTGTGTTCACTCACAGATAGACAGATCAACAGACAGACATAACTGGAAAGATGCTTTCGGACTCATTTAGGTCTGAAATAAAGAGGTTAATTAAAATTTAGAGGCTGAATTCTTTGGTGATTAAACTATTTTCTCTTTCAAATGCTTGAAAGCGAAAAATAGATGGATGGCAAATATAATACAATATCCATTTCGTCCCTCTCCAGTCAATCACACCACACTAACATGATGACGACGACATAAGGAAGTACATAATATTTTGCATCCACCTCAGTTGATTACCGGTGGTGGGTTCAAAAAGACACCCAATTGTTAAAAATCACCATTTCTCAAGGGAGGACAAAAAAATTGTCCCAATAAAATCATTACAATCAATCATTACAAATAATTTACTCTGACCGTTTTCGGTTTCATGACGAAGCATAATCCTTTTAACAAATGCATGATAATGCCATTTGATTGACCTTCAAAAATACCTACTGGAATTCCATATTTTTTTTATTGCAAGTACAAGATATATAAAATGAAAAATAAGTTGAGGGCCAAGAGACCGAAGATTAAATAGCAGAACTAGAAATGGCAAATATATATCCTTTTACATATTAATCTGAACATCGAATTTATTTTCACAAACTTCATAAAGCCTGCATTTTTATGTTAAAGGTCCTTACTTTTCCGTGAAATTTTCTGAATTCGTCACAATCCAGAAAATCCTCAAAGATTTAGTACGCAGACACCTTGACATTTCGGTACGCGTCGTTTCTGAGGTAAGGCATCTGAAGGAGGGTGTCTCCTACCTGTTATCACCAACCATCCAAGCTCCCCCAACAGTTTATGACCCCTAAACCTGACTAAGAAGAGGGGTTGTTTCTCTGTTACTGTAGGGGCAGGGGAGAAAGGACCCCACTAGACTGACCTTTTATGCAGGGGAAGGCTACCAAAAACCTAAAAGTAAAAATATCTAGGTGCAATCCATACTTATTCCAGACTTTTCTTTATGAGGGGGAGGGAGGGGTCGAGAAGTGAATATATGGAGTCGCCGCAGCAGTCACAGATTAATAGCCAGATGGTTTAGCTGCTTTTTCAGTTGCATTTTTGTTAGACGATAGAACTTGGCTCAGGTGTGGTGAATAGTTTCGGTTACATAATTTGATTCAGGAGAGATTCGTTATTATTGGACTGGATTCTACTTGAGGTAAAAGAAAAGTTTTTTTTCCAGGTGAGTACCTTAAATAATTTTATTAAAATATAAGTAGTTTTTAAAATAATGAAATTAAAAACAATTTATCTCGGGAGGAAATCATGCTGTGCGATGGCGACTAATTCACGAGATTCGTTAACGAGACAACGTTGAATATGTCATTTTAATGAAGAATTCATTTATATACAAGGTAACGAAGGCATGTTTACAGATGAAAATGATAAATGCATTAACAATTCCAGCTTGAAATAAATTGGAATTTGAAGTGGAAAAACCAAAAAGGATATTCCATGAAACATGGAACAACACAACAACAACACAACAAGAATAACGACAACAACAACATTTGTCTAACAACTAAATCCGTCTAGTTCTGTTAAGATTAAATTCTGATAATTGTAGAATATGCACCGTTTTTTTAATTATGAAATAAATCTTCTTTATATTAAAGATAATAAACTATTTACAATGTTCAATTTGTATTCAAAGTTTAAATTTTGATAATGATGAAATCGAACTATATCGGCACCTGTCTAAAGGCTTAATTTTTGTTTTAAACAAGAAAATAAGCATAGAAACAAAGAGAAAGAAAAAAAAAATTAAGCAGATTTGCTGAAAATAAAATGCAGTTCTAAGTGAAAGATATTTTTATCTATGTTTCATGAAGCAAAACGTTTTTATAATTTTTTATTCTTTAAAAAAAGTTTATTGGTGGAACAAGAATCGTTTTGTAATTTTTAAACAAGCATTTTATGATTTAGACACCGATTTAATTATAATACACCTACTCCTGGTCTTACCACTTAGGGGACTTACAATCATCCGCACATGCAAATCATCCGCACATTTTACAAAAAATAAACAAATAAAAATAGTAAATAAAGAAAGATTATTATAGTCTGACTACGGATTCCGAGATTACCTCTTTTGGACTATTTTACACCGGAAAGGGGTGTCGGGCAATGAATCATATGAGCACATTTCCAGAGTTCTTTGTTAGATCATGCTCAGTAAAATGTAAACATCACCCTTCCATTCTTCACTATACCCCTATTTTGATGAAAATAACCCCGCCCGGAAAAAAGCAAAAGCGCGGAAGGTTTCTGAATCTGTTGCTATAGGATACATTGATAGGGTTCCATGCCATAATTTTAGGTTGTTTTTCCTTACAGTGCGTACAACAGAGTACATACTACGCATTTCTTTCTCACATTATGTACAATAATTATGTTTACATGTATTAAATTTTTGTGTTTATGTACAATTTGTATAACTCGTTTGAATGGAAATAGTGTTGAAAAATATAAAACCTTCTGAAGACCTGCAGTCGGACCGGAACTAGGTCGTAATTCGAGGAGACCTTGATTAATCTTGATTAAAATGTAGTTCTGTTTGTTTTATAAGTGAAAAAGAATGTGAAGCAATAGCTTTATAAACAAAGCTAAAAGCTTTAATCAAACTTTAGAATGTGTTCTACTAAAGATTAAAACATACTTTCAATTCTGAGCCAGTTCTTAAATATTAATTAAAGAATTCAATGATGGCTTCAAAAAGATTTCAAAAAAGCCTCTTATAGGAAAATTATTTTTTTTTTCTGAAACTTCAGGGAGCATCATATGAAAAAGATCAGCTCCATTTGAAATTTAGGAATGGGTTGATTTCAGAGTCTTTAAAAAAGTGCAAACCGAGTTTGCGACATTTGCCCGGCATGTCTTTTTAGGCATGTCCTTTAGACGACACGTTCATAAATATATATAACTTGTTGATTTTATTACTTTTTCGATTAGATTGGCGGTGATTGATTTAGTGGTGGAATTTTTCATGTTTAGAAACTTTCATTTCATTTACAATTTTTTACAGGTTAATCCACATGCACTCAAATGCAGTATAAAATCAAGAGGAAAAAATCCGAGGTTTATAGCGCAGCCACTTGATCAAGATTGTATACAGTATTTGCATATCTTCACAGTTTAGTTATGCATTTATCTTTCTTTTTTATAAGCTTTTATTCAACTTAAGTGTCGTGTCCTCAAATCTTCAGATCGATTTCTTACCCACCTCCAGTCAAACGACAGCTTTGAAATTCAGCACAGTGGTGGGTTTCGGGTGACAATAAAATATTATGAAAATTTGCAATCTATACCTATTTTAAACCTAACAAAATGATATTAAAATTTTAGCCCTGTAATTGGGCGATAAAGTTTGGAAGGTGGTAACCTCACGTTACGTAGGGTTGTAACAACACCACGAAGTTAACAGAGAATACGCTATACTTCCGGCGCTCCACCGATGAATGACGCAATAGCTCGTGTTTCTACGCGGCTTGGGTTTACTTTTTATTAGAATTCGCCAACAAACAGATTTTTTTTTACTTCGTGTGCGCCAAACGTTTCGCATTCAAAGCAAAAAGAGAAAGTTGTATTGAGCGATTCTCTTTTTTTCTATTACATTGTTGAAAATAATTGTTATCACGTAATATATTACGGATTTATATTTCAGGAAGTTAATGTCATTAAATCAATTTAAAAATGTAATTGTACACATGTATATAATAATTTTAATGTGTTTTATATTGGCGAATTCAATAATTTAATTTGGTTTTCTATGCCTAACATGCCGTGTGTATTCGTGTCTGCTGTCACTAAAAAGTAGAAAATAAAATAAATAAAAAAATTTAATGTATAAGCTTTTATTCAAAATGCACTTTAAATGAGAAAGTACGTTTACACATTATAATTTCGTCAAAATGAACTCAAAAGTAAAGCATAATTTTTCTGATTACAATAAAATGCATGGTTCGAATAAAAGTTTGGGCGCCTTTACCTTCTAGGAATATTCCATTTGTTTAAGGAAATATACACAAAATATAAGGTGCTATATAAGGCGCCCACGCTTTTATTCGAACCATGCATTTTATTGTAATCAGAAAAATTATGCTTTACTTTTGAGTTCATTTTGTCGAAATTATAATGTGTAAACGTATTTTCTCATTTAAAGTGCATTTTGAATAAAATCTTATACCTTAAATTTTTTTTGTTTATTTTTAAGTTCTTTATTTCTATTATTACCAATGAATTATATAAAAAAAAATATTTCATCTTTTATAGTTGCTGTCAAGCACATTCATTTGAAAGAAAAAGTGAATTGTATCTGAAAAAACATAGATTAGAGTTTGTATGTTACACTATTATGTATCATTCATTCTTATGTTATTTAATAAACAGAACATGAATGAAACTCATTTATTGAGTCTTTTTCATATGCAGTCAGACCTCGATAAAACGTCACAAAGTCTGTGTTTTTCTTTTTCTCTATTAAAAGTAGGTAAATGTGTATGAGATTTTTTTCTTTATTCTAAACCAATACATTTTCTTAATGAAATGAAATGATTGATTTTCTGCAATCTTACCTAGATTAATTCTCAGCAGTACTTTGTGTAGTTATCATTTTGGAAAATATGCGACAATTATCTTTTAAATAGATGAAGTTTGAAATTACGTTGCATAAAACTGATCGAAATAAATTTATAAATTAGTCTCAGTTTGAAGTTAAAAAATAAAAAAATTTCTACAAATAGTGAATTGATATTCATGATTTTTTTTAGCATTTTTCATTATATGTTAAAAAAAATGCTTCCACTGAATTTAATTTCTTTCTTTATTTTTTTGCACATTATCTTTAAAATAAAAATGTATTTATTTATAGACTGGGCATGCGCCAGTCTGACCAGAATTAGACTTCGAATTTTATATTCATCATTTTCATTACAGGCTTAAATTAATTTGAATTTCTGGACAAAAATTTCAGTTAATCTCAAAATTTTTGTTATTCATTGACAAAGAAAGGAATGCACAATTTACTTAAAACATATTCCAGTTTTTAAAATTAAAAAAATGCTTACTTACAATTCAAAATTCACTAAATTTATTCCAAGAAATGATAATCGTTTTTTACTTTTTTTTAAAGAAGAACTAGTCTTAAAATTGGCTATTTAAAAGATCATAGTGATTTCTATGTGGTTTTATTCGTTTCTTACGTTATTTTAATATTTAACTGTCAGAACCTTACATAAACTGACTGTAAAGAAGAATGATTGCATGACAGAGTGACGATTTAACGAGGTATGATTGCATTTTTATTTAACAGCGTTTAATCATGTTTTATTTTCTTCCAGTTTTCTAAAAAGAATCACAGACTGTTTATCAAATATAATATATGGTTATAATAAATAGAACATTTCACACTGTTCAGTATAAACTTAACTCTATTTGATTTCCAAATAACTTTGAAACGAAGCTAATAGTTTTGTGCAGGCGCAGTGGAAAACTTTAAAGAAGGAGACTTAAATATTCTTGAATTTTAAAAGTATTTTCTATTTTAATAAATTTTTCATATAAAACATAACCTTTTTGGCATACTTTTTTTGTTATTTCCATGTACAAGAAATTAGCAACACATGGAGCAATCAATGTAGATGTTTTAAAAGCTCTCACTAAACAAAAATACATATCAGAAATCATCAGAATCAGAATAAACAAAAATACATATCAGAAATCATCAGAATCAGAATAAACAAAAATATGTATCAGAAATCATCAGAATCAGAGTAAACAAAAATATATATCAGAAATCACCAGAATCACAATAAACAAAAATTTACATCAGAATTTTCAGTTTATAATTGTTGTCTTTCACGTGCTTTCTATAATAATGATCTGAGTTATTCTATTTTTCATTTTGTGTGATTATAGTATTATGCATAACCTTGATTAACCTCTTTTATTATTTAGTTAAATAAAACCATTTTTTCAAGTCTTGTTACTGATATTTCTACTTATTGGTATTAAATTGCTCTTACCTACTATACATTTGAAATCCTGTTATAAATTCTTATGGTGTGGATTGTTATGAATAATTTTTATATCCTCTGTTTTGCTTTACTTTGTAAAGGGGAGTTAATACTCTTGATAATATAAACGACTTTAATTCAAGACTTCAGTGCAGTTGTTAAAAATTCTATTTGTTCTGAATTTCTGATCGCAAATACTTTTAACCCTAGAATAGTCATATAAATCTTTATAAATGAAAATAAGGAATGCATCAAAAATAATTAAGAAAAATAATTTTTAATAAATAATTCTTCATTAAAACCACAAAATCAATTTTAGCAAATAAATTTCATCACAATTTATTTACTAAAAACTTTCCTTTTTCAAGCCAAAGAGGTAGTAAGAATAATAATTTTAATCAATGAATAGATTATTCAAAATACTTGATAGAAACATAAAGCACTGCGCAGTGTTGGGTTAAAAATTCACGGAAAAGAAACACAAACTCTAAACGATCATTGAAAATGAAACTCGAACCGTTCATTTTTATTTCACACAAAGAAACTTTTACAACTTGTCTAATTGAAACAGGAAATTCGATGCAAATTGTGCGTCCTTTCCTCTTTGATGATGGATCGTTAGCACGCCAGAAAGTGTCTCACTCTTTCCCTTTGTCGCCAGTGTCAATGATGTTTTAAAATTTCCTGGAACGATTGCTAGATCGTGCAGATATCGAATCAATGATTGTGTCAATTTTAAATGCGAAGTTTCCTATCACTTTCTGCTCTGCGTATTTAGTATCGGCTTTTCATACTTATTACCTAACCTGGTCACTCCAGGCATTTTATTATTTAACAAGATTTTCAGATATTGTATAATAGCTGCAACTTTCCTTTAGATTAATAATGTTCGGTCTACATATTCATCAAAGCTTTTGAGATGTATTCCCTTCAGGATAAGTGGGAGCAAGGGCGAATCCATGGGGGCTTTGAGCGCTTGAATCACAGAGTACCCAGAATGATATGTATTGAAATTTTTAAACTTTTCTTACCTAGACTTTTCAGAAAAGTAATTGTAATATAACAAAAAGTCAGACACAAGTGCGTATTTACAAAGTCCCCCCCCCCTCCTTCCAAGAATGGCGGACAATTGATACATTTATTTTCGTTGTTCTCTCAGCTATGCGGCTAGCGATAATTCAAGGCGCAAGTGGTTTGTTGCAGGGTTTTCGGGGGCACTCACTGATTGCCCCTGTAGGCAAGTACTGCATACTAATACAGCAATAGTACATAACTATGTGATGATAGTTTTAAAACAACGATTGCTGATGCAGTTTTCAGTGGTAAAGGAAACTTCCTTTTAAGAAAATAACTTGATATATTTTAAATTTGAATCTTCGAATAGTTATAATTTATTGTATAAAGGTTGGAAATATGTTAAATACCCATGCGAAGATTCAAACTTAAAAAGTAACTCCTTACAAGTAACCCCCTTACCTTAACCCCTTACAGAATAACCCCCGTTTTACGGTACATTACCGTAAAACGGGGGTTACTTTGCATTTCTGGAGGTAACTTTTCACCGGTATAAAATTTTTGTTGAATAGTGAAACAGAGACCAATTGATTAAGGGTACGGGATTGAGATTTTTCTCGCGATTCTTGGCAACATTGACTAGTATATTTCATTCCTTAAACATATATAATAATCATGCAAGAGGTTACAGAAAGAACGAAACAATAAGCCAGTTTTTCAGCGAAGATTTTGGTGCTGAAAAATCTGTCTTTGGAGAAGAAAATACAACATTTCTGAAGGCAAGTGTATTTAAATGTAATGTAATAAACCTAGCTTTTATTTTGTTGCTTTGAATGCCAATTATATTTGTTAGTGGAGTTGTAATCAATTCTTCCTGATGTGGGGTTACTTTGCACCGAAAAAGGGGGTTTCTTTGCACCACGGAAATTTGCGGTACAAAGCTACCCCAATTGGTTTTCTAATTTATTTTGCATTAAAGAATAAGAAGAACGATGTTTGCTTTGGTTTCAGGTTTGTCCAGGGAGTATAAAAGAAAGCTAGGAAATTGTAATTATATGGATTTCTCTCCAGTGACCCTAGAAGCTTGCTTTAACCCCGTAAGGGTCTCATTTTTTTGCCATCTAATAAGATGGCCCCTCCTGTTTTGGAAAGCGGCTGCCGTTTTCATTCATATAAGAAGGCATAGAAAACTTGAGATACTTATGGATTCGTATTTTTTGTTTCAAATTATAAAGCTAATTAATGATTAAATTTTAGTTTATAAGCCTGAAAATGCGATAATTCGATGCCCGTTAATATGACGGGCGCGAAAGTTAAGGGTTAATGCCCTTTCACAAGATTAATATACTTTTAAAGAGGCGAAAGATTTTTTTTTGGTACCCTAAGCGAATACTTTTTTACATAAAATAGAAAGAAAAGTTCATTGAAGGAAACCTGATAATCCCCTGGTTTTCTCCAATGAGAAGGAAAAGACAGCTGTAATTTGTATAGTCCAATTCAGTGACTTCGGTTTTCCTGTCAATAGTGTAGAGCTTAAAATGATAATAAATGCTTATAATATTAAGAATGAGAGT
This sequence comes from Araneus ventricosus, assembly GCA_013235015.1. Taxonomy (NCBI): domain Eukaryota; kingdom Metazoa; phylum Arthropoda; class Arachnida; order Araneae; family Araneidae; genus Araneus; species Araneus ventricosus. The sequence goes on along the minus strand of BGPR01005209.1, from coordinate 74,473 downwards.
GTGGTAATTGATACGTATATCAATAACGCACCTGGCAATAATTGGATAAAAGGATATCTAAAGCGCGATCCTGATTTCACTGAACACAGAGTCATAAAAGTGTTGATTATAATCAGGCATTTATAAAATGTAATTTTCTTTTATATTTCCACCCATGTTTTCAATAAATGTATCTAACATTGCACATAGTAAGTTTGCTATTGAAATATACCGAAAATAAACGGCAAGAAGAATTCCCACCAATAAAGTACAGTGATCTCTCACTTATGCGCGGGCGCAGGGGACAGCGAGGAAAACGCGCATAAGTGAGAGGCGCGCATAAGTGAAAAACCACGAAAGGGAGCTTAAAAGTGAAACATCAATACAGTGTACATGTATTGTTAATTAATACTTTGTATATACGACTGAAAAATGTAATTAAGATGTTTCAAAATGCAAATACGCGTATAACTTCCGTTAATTATTTTTTAAGAACACAAATGGAAATTCTCCCGATTTTTTAAAATCGGTCTCATTATCGATTTTGGGACATTAAATTGCTCCGCTAAAACTTTTTTCGAGGTGCAAGAATTTTCTTTGAATTTTTTAATAACATCCATTTTTTTAAAAAAGCGACAATTTCGTTCTTTTTGCCATTTTAAAACGTAACCATCTAATCATAACCAAAACTCTAAAGATGGTTCTTTCGTTAGCGATCAATGCCACGTGGTACATAAAATACTAACCTCTCTAATTGGCTGCTGTACAAATGCGACTTTTACTGACGTCAATCACAAGAACACCCTCATACACCCCTGTGTATAAGTTAGAGGAATGTGTTCCTGGAATCTGAAGAATAGAGGAAGGGCGAGGGAGTGCATTCCTAGAAGCAGGACAAAAAGAATTTTTGTTCTGCTTTCTTGTTCTGCTTGAAAAAAAACTTTTTGAACTAAGAAAATTTTTGCGAAGCGCATAAGTGAGAAGTGCATTTTTAGTGCGGCGCATAAATGAATAAGAGTTATAATTTTTTCTTATATCTCTGGCCGGAACCGCGGAAAAAACGCGCATAAAAGAGAGCGCGTATAAGTGAGAGGTCACTGTAACTTCACACTGAAAGTTCGAAAAATTTTAGTTTATTATGAAATTACTGTATGATCCAAATTTTGTTGCGAAACGTTTCTCCAGCAATCACTCAACGACGTAAAAATTAGAAAACTTTTCTTTTAGAGAAATATCGGAATATCGGAAATTCTTTCTGAAGTCAAGAATCGGTAAAAAGTAACCCCTTTACGGTATAAATCTGATGAAAACCCCTCGCAATGTAATTTCTCTTAGAAAGCAACTGAAACTGAACTGAAATTCAGTTTGTAACAATCCGTTGTCTTTCTGAATAATAACGGTATTCAGCAGGGAATTTTAAATAAGGGTTTTCTATGTAATATGGCTTCGAGATTATAAAAGAAATTAATGCCATGTTTTCCACATATGTAGTTAAAAATTATTCGCAACAAATACTCATATTTCCTTGAATATTCAAAGTACGTACTTTTAATTTTGATATAATGCTCGGCTAATATATTTTCGCGTATTCTGTTTTTATAATATTGTTGAAAAGTCTAAATGTTACAAGCATATAACATGCGAAAAAACTGGGGGAATTTTTTAAAAAAATATTTTATCTCCCCGAATTTACGTGCGCTATTTTTGCGAAAATTTATGTAAGAATTTCGCCCAGCAAACAAAACTATTGATGGAAGTCACAAATCATTATCAGGTTTCTGTGCAATGGTGTGAACTCAAATAATCTTCATCACTTCATGGCTCTTCTCCTAGAAGCCCTCGTAACCGAATCTTCGCAGTAAAACGTGAATTCCTTCGATTGTGCGTCCCACAATTCTCCGCAACGTATTTTGAACCATTGTACCCGTATTAACTCCAATATTTTGCATTTTACGAATTATGCTTAACTTTCGGACACAAGTGTATCTGACGATGTTAACAGTGAAATGGAAAGTTTCTAGAACATGTGGCAAGGGAACAATTAGAGAAAATGTTCCTTCAAGTAAATTAGAGAAAATGTGGCAAGGGAACAATTAGAGAAAATGTTCCTTCAAGTAAATTAGAGAAAATG
>BGPR01005209.1:52194-72358 GCA_013235015.1 Araneus ventricosus | reverse complement strand
TCGATTGTGCGTCCCACAATTCTCCGCAACGTATTTTGAACCATTGCACCCGTATTAACTCCAATATTTTGCATTTTACTAATTATGCTTAACTTTCGGACACAAGTGTATCTGACATTGTTAACAGTGAAATGAATGTTTCTAGAACACATGGCAAGGGAACAATTAGAGAAAATGTTCCTTCAAGCAATGCTGAGGAATATTCAAGACGAATGGTGTTTTTATCTATAGTTGATTATTTTATTTCAGAACTTGAGTTAAAGTCTTACCCAGGATTTTACCTTTGGAAGGCCTTAAACATCGAAGAATGCTATTCGCAACGACAATGATTTTCATGCAGCTTTGAAATACAACAGATTTTCTACAAGTTCGGAGTTTTAAATAAAACCAAAATTCAAAATATGGCGAGCAAAATCGGAAAGTGTGATTAGGTTGACATATTTAGTAAGAAAAAGTCAAAGAGATTTGCCACGACTAAATGGCAATCTTGTGAATAGAACAAAACTTTTTGAGTAAAAAAATAAAATTAAACAATTTTAGAGCTGACTATATAACAATTTATTAAAGTTAAAAATACGAAAAATAATTTTCTAACAGTATCCATCATTGATTAATAGATCCGCCCTTGTATTCAATAAATTAAATTTAATTAATTTAAATTTAACCAATTTAGATTTAATCAAATAATTTAACTTAATAAAATTTGATTAGTTAAAATTTAATTAATAAAAATGAATTAATATGAAATTAATAAATAATTCAATTAAATAATTTCTAATTTTTAAAATGTAAAAACACGAAAAAAAATTTTCCGCAGTAGCTGCCTCCTTGACGAAATCCCAGATCCGCCCTTGAGTGGTAGTTATTCTCCGCTCAAGTATATTCGTATTCGAGAATACTCGTATATTCTCCCACGAAGATGTCACGTGCAGTTAAAAAAAATTTCCTGTCGGCAAGCTCGAAAGCCAGGATAGATTCGGTTTGTCCGGAGATGTAACCCTTCCGCCATTTTCCCTCTATTTTCATAAAAGTTGAAGCTTTGAGGATGAGAGAGGTTGGAAGAGAATGATACTGATAAAATCTTTCCAACAAGATGTCACAAATTTAGTTTAAAAATCAGTCGAAATTATGGGATTGATGATCACCTTTCAGCCCCTAATTTGTAGCAATCTAGAAAGTTCCAGTTCGAAAGTTGTTCGTTATGATGAGGCTATAATTCGTCTAATTTAAGTTATTTTGCTCTCTTCAATAGTAAGAGAGTTATGAGCAGTGGTGTAGTCGCAAAATAAGCAGTGCCGGAACATTCTAAAAGCAGTGCCGCAACATTCTAAAAGTAGTGCCGAGACATTTTAAAAGCAATGCCGGAATATTCAAAAAGCAGTGCCGGAACATTCAAAAAGCAGCCGGAATATTCTAAAAGCAGTGCTGGAACATTCTAAAAGCAGTGCCGAAACGCTCTAACCGGAGTGACAAAAATTGCGCTGTTTTAAGGACGATTTTACAATTTTATTTATTTATTTCTCTTGAAAAAGAAGTAGTGCTAGAACGGCGTTTCGGCTCCACTACACCCCTGGTTAAGAGGTAAAAATAATTACATCTCTCCGCCATTTCCACCCCCTTTGAGCTGGATCTGCGAATTCGGCCGAGATTTTTACCCTTCCTGCAACAAATTTCTCCCCCGTTCAAAAATCGTCCTCGAATACTGCCCTACCGTGCACAAAAGACTTGCGCAATGGCCTCGGTTCTACCGCCAGAAGAAACCCCTGGGCAGGGTTGCCGCAAAAAGACGAGTCGAAGAGAGGAGTTAAACGGGCATAACATCAATCGCAACATTTGGCGAATTAAGCACACTTCGTAAGGCGAGAATTCGTTTTCGACTTTGGAAAAAGCGAAATGAGACCTCCGTCTATTCGATCTGCGCCAAATGAAATAAAGCCCTTTCCTTCACCCCAAAATGCAGTGGACTATCCCGTTTCCATAATGCTCGCCACAGGCATGTCTGGTGTCTAGGATTTTTCTCGTGGCGGTAGGACAGTAGTCTCCATTAAAATCCTTTGACAGCATGCAAGGTTACTGTTTCTGCTGAAGTTTCTTCACTATTGCTTTTTCATTTTGTAATTCTGATATTTCTCACCTTGATAAATAGGCGTTTTCGCCTTCTTAAAATTGGAAAAGTTATCTGAACAGTCACGAATGATTTATGGCAGATTTTCTTCTAATTCTCCTAATTAAGAAGAAGTTTATTTTTAATTCTATCCACAATAACTTGCACATATGTGTTTTTACTGGAGAGCAAAATTAACTAAACCCAATAACTAAAAATTAATGATTTTTCCTCGAATGTGAATGACAACAAAATGGCAAAAAAAAACCCGTCTAACTGAAACTGTATATATTTTTACACCATTTAAATGGCAACATGCATGCTAATCATCTTTGCAACTATTTGTTTTTTTTGTTTACTTTCACAACATAGTAAAAAAAAATCATGTATAATTAGGAAAAGTACTTTATCTCATTGCCGGCTTTTATCCAAAATGAGATACAGTTCTATGATTTATTTAAAAAAGCCACATACTAAATTTATTCATGTACCCTTCTTCTATTTTTGAGTTATCATGTTCATATGCATATAGGAAGGAGGAAATAATTCCAAAAATAATTCTTGAGATCTGAGGTGCGTCATCAAAGTTAAACGGCGAATTTTTAGGCTAAGAGAGTCTAAAAAGGGAATGTTGAACAAATCCAGAAAATAAATTTTGTGACGATTACAATTTTTTTCTATGCCTGCTTCGAGTACGAGAAAATTTAAAAAAATGTTTATAAATACGCAGTATCTACAGGCAGACAGGCAGTTTCCCCGCTGAGGGATTTGGTTCAAATCTTGACACAAATCTGCAGTTTTTGGTGTGAAGGCCCATACGTCGAATTTCATCTATAACTTTTTGCTTTTTTGAGTCATCCTCTTTGTTAGACATTTTGTAAAAAATAAATAAATAAATAAATAAAAAAATTTTAAAAAATAGTAATAAATTTATTTTCGGATCCGGGAACAGTAGAGTCCCTGGGTATTTTTTCAATTCCATACCATTATGTCAGGTTGATTCGAACTCTGAAATTATTCGAACCCGATCGGTGCGCATTTAGTCATCTGCGGTTGGCAATACTTTGAATGCAAATAAAGCAGGTTTTTGATACGTAACTGCAGTGATGGGTTGTTGACATGTTTTTGTCAGTTGGAGATGAGAACGGGAGAATGATATACGTGCACGAGATCGGGTTATATTTTCTGGTAATATTTTTCGTATTACAGAAGTATCTTTTAAACTTATTTTATTATGTTGATTACTCTAGTGAAGAGTATTATGATTTGGATTAATAATAAATCATTTTTTAGAAAACCTGATCTCGTAACTGTGCCACCTCTACGAACTTTTCACTGTCAATTCTGCTAAAGGTGTTTAACACACTCTCGTCGATAACAGTCCTCACATACAAGATGCAGACAAAAAGAATTTTCAAAAAATGGTTCTTCGCAATCAGGCGTAATGAAATGTCGAGATTCATCAAACTAATCTGTCTCGAAATTGGACTTTTCTGCCATTACAATATTTTCTCTATGAACATTTCGTATCTGAGAAAATAGGCAATAACATGAAATTAGAAATGCTTGTGGTATGTTCAACCACGATCCACTGGAATTGAGATAAAAGAAACAATACGAAAGATCGTTGTATCAAGGCCCTCATTGAGGCATACCTGCTATAATTCAATAAGACAATCTGAATTATAGCGATAACGATCAATACAGTTTTGGGGTTCGAATTTGATTTATGAGATTATTTCCCAATTCATTGCACCGAATAGAAACATACGAATTTTAACGTAGGACTACGTTCCTCCCATTGGGGTCTCAGGAAGGAAATTGATTCACACTCCAAAACGCCACAAAACCTGGTATGGGAGATCCTCTATATCTCGGTAACTACATATGTTAAAATCATAACTAATGTCTTATTTTAGAGATAAAGGGTAACAACAGAAGTTACAGAAAAAACTTACTTAAACTCAAAAACTTAGGAGAAACGAAAGAGTCACGCGAGTAAATTAGTCCTACGCTTTTAGCATCAGCGGCTGTTTGAAGAAGACAGCCTCTCGTCATTTTTTTTATGACGATTCTTTCGTAAAATTCATACAATTTAAGTAAATAAAACAAGAAAAGACATATAATTTATCATGGTAGTTATGTTTAATATGTTTATACGAAGTGCGACGTTTGTTTCTTATTGCATCTGGACAGTGGCCAATGGAAGGGGAGGGCCAGGGAGTGTAGAGGATCAGGGAGCCAGTCTTAGGGGACGTTCTGGAGACAAAGTATCAGTGCTTTTATGTTACTTTTTCAGGCAAAATATGAGAAAGGAGAGAAAAAATAATATCATACCCCAGGCCCTATTTACACTTGCTAAACCACTGATAATCATGGGGACGAAAAAAAAAATCATATTTTCCCCGTGCGTCACTTACTCTGGCTACGCCACTGTGCCCGGTCGCTGAGGTCCCACATTTCCGTCCATTAGGTTGGTTCAAAGTATGGGACACAATTAATTTGAGTTGAGACCAACATTTCCGTCCATTAGGTTGGTTCAAAGTATAGGACACAATTGATTAGAATTTAGTATTTCTGGTGCTTAGTGTAACTACATTTTGTAAATAGAATAAAATAAAAACTGCTCATTTGATTAGATGCTGTTCATTGAGTAGCAAAAATTAAATAACGTAGAAATAATAAAAATAATGTTCACCCTTGTTTTCAATTTATTTGTTATTTAAGAGCCTAAATTGAGTTATTCTAATGGCGGCTCTTGCAGATTGTCGAAAAGTTAAAATAGAAGAAATAGTTTGATTAGCTGAGTCTACAGATGCTTACTATTTTAAATGGTTTCTCAGATGATGAGTAAATCTTTTGGCGCATATGCCCTGACATTATTCAAACTTGGAGCTGTTCGCGTGCTTCCTCATTTTTCGACCACTTCCCCTCAAAACGAGGTATCCATCACTAACAGTCTGTAGTATAGCATCAGAATGCGACATAAGGCTAACAAATGACTATAAGGATAGATATGAAAATATCTGCAGCAATCCATGCAGTCTAAAGAAAAGTTTATCATATTTTGTAATTGTTTTTAAGTCGACCCTGGTTAGAAATAATAAATACTGTCTGTTACACCTCATATTGTTACAAAGATGTAACGTTGCTTTCCTGCCCCGCTAGTATTATAGCTGGGGAGGAAGTTTTACAGGGTTAAGCATGGAGTGACGGGCAGCGGTCATTCCGGGACCCCTGACCTTAGCGACCATTTTGGCGACCTTGTTGACAAATCGATGATTCCAGAAAATGCGACCCTTTTCTCGATATCTCTATTAGGAAAGAAAATACCCTCTAATGTACGAGAAAACTCCATGTGACGTCATGGCCTGTCGGAGAGAATATATAAGGGCCGCACTTGGATTAGAGAGGGTGTTGATCCACTGGAACGACTATGGAGTTTCGTCTGCAATGCGAGCTAGGAAGCCGGTGAGCTGAGCGCTATTGAAAGTGCTGTCATTGTCGTTATTAGTGATTTGCTGACTGTTTGTGTTGCTGAATCTCAGAGTACTGAACTGTTATTACCTGTGAATTGTTGTCTGTTTACATTGGTAATCTGTGCAAGAACTATTGTTTCCTGTACCTGTGCTACGTGTTTTCCTGCATATTTGTGAATAAACCTTCATTCTTCATTATCCTGCGTGTTGGACTTTTTACACCATACATTCACAGAAAGATATTCGTAACAATATGTTCATAGAAAGAAACATAAAATTCAGAACTAGTGTTTTACTATGGTTTCTCTCAGGTTCAATTTCAGTGATCTGCTACCATTCCTAAAATCAAAGTACCGCGAAATTTTACGCAACTGCCCTGTAAACTCACTGATTATGGCAGGAGTCAGCTCACCGCCAAAGTAATTTAACGGATCGAACCAGTCCTCACTGAACTCTCAAAGGCTTAGGAATAAAACTCAAACACTCTATATACCATAGTAATAAATAACATAAACGCAATGATAAACAAATCATTCAAACAATTGATAATTTTATCCAGAAACGAATGCAATGATCCAAATGAGAATTGAATAGCCATGCGAAAATTCAAACCACTCTTTTTTCGCACTAGATCTTTTTCTGTTGAAAAGAGTAAATTCCTTGTATAAAAAGCCTTTCAAACTTTTGAATTCTAATTTTTCTTCTAAACTATCAGCTTCTAATTCTCATCCAAATCTTTCTTCTTGTTATTATTTAAACTATAAGGGGGTCAGAATCGTCAGGTGATTTTTAAGGTAGGACAACGTTCCTTCCATTGGGGTCTCAGGAAAGAATTTGATTCACACTCCAAAACGCCACAAAAAACGTTGTATGGGAGAAACTCTATATCTCGGTACCTACATACGTGGAAAACATAACTAATGTCCTATTTTAGAGATAAAGGGAAACAACAGAAGTTACAAAAAAAATTGAAAATCGGAATTGTATTTCAGCTACTACCATGTAGCAAAGTTCGGCAAAAATACGCATGAATTGGTGACGCGATCCTCTAATATCTCGGTAACTACATTTGTTAAAAACATAACTAATGTCTTATTTTAGAGATAAAGGGTAACAACAGAAGTTACAAATTAATTTGAAAATCGGAAAAGAGTCACGCGAGTAAAGCGGTCCTAAACCTTTAACATCAGCGGCTGTTTGAAAAAGACAGCCTCCTGTCAATTTTTTTTTACATTCTTGTATTTACAATGAAAGTAATCGTCAAAAATTTCAAACTCATACTGTTGTTGAGTTTCGACAGTTCAAATCTCTATGAGTTCTAGAAACATGTTTTTTGGAATTATGTCTGACTGTCTGTTGGTCTGTTTGTATGTGAGCACCACCAAACGGAACGAGATAGACAAATGAAATTTGGTGAGTCAACAAAATTGTAGATCTGGATCCAGTTTTGGAACAAATCTAATCTCAGAAAGAGGTTCTGTTCCAACACATATATTCGATTTTTTTCACTATATGACTAAGTTAAACACAAAACGAGCCACATTTTTTAAGTATTCGAGAAAATTGAAGAGAAAACACTCCTTATTTTATTAACTAAATTTATAAAATCTTTTACTAGGTTACTTTCTGTACCACAGAAGACCTGAGCAGTGGTACTCAGGTAAACGTGTAATTTAAGCAAGCTTTAATTATAAATCATGAGTGTGATGAGCTGTCAGAGATCTCTCGAATCACCCATAGTTTAGTTAGAAAATGCGCATTAATAAAACAAATCAATCTCTTACCAGTAGAAGCCATTAATAGGATGCCAACTTCCTTTTTAAGTCTGTAATAAAGCTATTATTTAGAGAAGAGAAGAGTTATAGTATCCTTCTGACTTATTGCGACTCCAAAAGTGAAAGCGACCTTGATTTGGTGAGGAGGCCCAGGGAAACAAAAGAAGAGCCGAATATCCTTTCTGCGGTTACGGATCGCAGGTGAACCGTACAGGGTGTAGTTAGTATTACCTGTGGTAATTACAGCATGGGCGTGTATGGCAAAATGATGTTAGTCATGTCATCGAGTGGGTAACGGCGGCTTGTCATCTCAGCGTCAGCTCTCTTATCATACATTATTTTTTAATAAATTAATACACAATTTTTTGATACATTGACACACAATTTTTTTAACACATTAATATATAATGTTTTTAATACATTAATACATAATATTTTTAAATTGATTAATACGTATTTTTTAACACATTAATATTACATACATACTTTTTATACATTAACTTTATACATTATATTTTATTAGGATGATTAGGCTGGCGAGGGACCGAAGGGTCGGTTTTTAATACCTCTTTTGTAAGATTCTTAATGATACCTTACAATTTCTTTTATTTCACTTACTTCTTTATTTTTGCTTCTTTTTGCTAGTGTATTGTTTTGAGCTTGTACTTGTGTTTCACTCATTTGGATACACTCTGGGGGCTCCTCTTTTTGAATATTTTTAATGTTGGCTCCAGATCTTGTGATTAAAATCAAACAAAATTTAATTAATTTATGGTTTCCCTTTAACTGTACTATCGATTGGTGGCGTGTTTGGTTGGGTTTTCCCCCTCTTTTTTGTGTATGTTTTGGTTTACTTAATTTACTTTTGTTGTTGCTCCCTTTCACATTCTTGTATACGAAGTATAAAAGAGAAAGTATTGTAATCATCAAAAAATTCGAATTTTGACGAATCTCCGCGTTTTAGACCTCCCCGAGTCCGAAAAACACAATTTTGGAATTATGTCTGTCTGTGAACATGATAACTCAAAAACTATTAAAGCTACGGGGATGAAATTTGGTAATTAATTTTCACACATAATTTGTAGATTTCTGTCAAATTATGGAAAAAATCCGTTAACGGGAAGTCGCGTACAGACGCGTACGTACGAGGACAGACAGATGTCTGTTTGTCCGAGTTCATGTGAACACTATAACTCAAAAACTTAAATAGCTAGATGGATAAAATTTGGTACACAGTTTTATCATCAGGAATTTAGATCCGTATCAAATTTTATGCGAAATCCGTCGAAGGATTGACTGTCTGTCGGTCTGTATAATCGCATACTTCTAAACATTATAACTCGTAAACCCTACGGCTCTGATAGATAAAAGTTGGTATGAGGCCTGCTAACATTAATTGTAGATCCGTGTCCAATTTTCGTTTCAATCGGTCGAAAAAAAGGTGTTCAAATCGTCTATTTGTCTTTTCTCATCACACAATGACGCGAGGCCGTTATTGCGTAATTGCGCGATTCACTTGCGCCAATCCTTTCCGCTTCTACCCACGCCTTTCGCCTCCAAGCTTCCGATTCCCAAGCTTTTTTTTTTAACTGCGTTAGGGACGCTTGTTCGTTATACTGCCTTTTAGCTTATTTTTTCTCCACATGTGTTAGGAGTAAACGAGAAAGTTTAGGGGAGACCAGTCCCGCTGGTTTTTGCAGTGTTTGTAACGTTCTGTGCAGTGTTTGTGATGCTTTTTTGTGTGTCGTGTCAATTTTACTTTTTGTATTTCTTATGTCTTTCCCACCGGTCTGCTAAAGGCATTATACCCTTTCGGGAAGGCTGGACCGGTGCGGGTTTTAAATTTAAAAAATCTTTTATCAGGTTAAAATTCTAGAAATCGAACCGAAGCATTAAATTTTCTGCATTTGCAATAAGGACTATTTGATATCTTTTCAATCTAGTTGCATTAAATATTATTTTTAACAAAGTCTTGATATGGCAATTATGAGTTCTTTGTGTCCCGTCAAACCTATTGTACTAGTAGAAAATTGCATATTAAAATATTCATATATAAGTTTATTAATTTCATGCTAAATATATCAAATATAACGCCATTTTTACTTATATAGAAAGTACAAAGAGGAAGTTCTTCATGTACCAGATCTTCTTCAGTCCAAGAACTCCATTTCTGGATCTGTGTCCTATGTATATCGTTTAGACATTTGATCTATCTGTAAACACGATAGCTCAAAACCGGAACGAACTAGATTAATAAAACTTTGTACGAGGCCGTTACTCTAAAATTGCCGATTTTAGTAGATTGATTTGAAAAATGCTGATTTAATTTTGAACGAAATCGCCAACGAAATATCTCTCTTGCCGATGAATTTGACGTTCGTGAGCTAGTGAACACAATAACTCAAAAACGCAACGAGCTAGATGGTTGCAATTTGGCTTTGTCACCAGAATTGTAGATCAAATTTTGGACCCAAATCCATCCAGGGATTGAGTGTATGTGGGTCTGTTTGTTCGCGTGTATGTGTTCGCGCGTAACTCAATCACGTAACGAGCTAGATGGTTGCAATTTGACTTGATCATCAGAATTGTAGATCAAATTCTGGATCCAAATCCATCCAGGGATTGAGTGTATGTGGGTCTGTTTGCTCGCGTGTATGTGAAGGCTATAACCCAATCATGCAACGAGCTAGATGGGTATAATTTGACACTGAAATTGTATATTGTATCAAATTTTGGATCCAATCTGTTAACGGAGAAAGTTCAAAATTCATTCTCTATTATCTGCAGTCTGGCACGAAGCTGAAAAGAAAACACGCTACATTATGTAAGTAGTATCCGAGAAGATGGAATTGAGAAATTTTGCTTCTTTACCTCTAATGTAATGATTTATTCTCCCTGGTAACAACACTTATCTGAGTTAATGGAAGGAAACAGAGAAAATTTGCTTAAAATAATGATGCCCTTTTGAAAAATGAAGGTGGACGTGATGTTCCCTTTATTGTAGGTAATTTTCAATACTGATTTCATTTTATTGCTGAATTCCCCGTCTTTAATTTAACCCCTTCTTAATGGGCGTCACATGCCATGCAGCGAATAGAAATATTACATCGTTTAGAATGAATTTGTCGCTACTTACACGTCTCGTTGTATTTCGCGATTATTATTATTATTATTATTACTATTATTATTATTATTATTATTATTATTATTATTGTATTTCTGAATATTGCTAAGAAATGGCGCAAAAATCCTATAAAATTCGTAGTGAGATTTCCCGCCCTGAATGGAAAACATAATTATTTTGTCGGAGATTCGAAAAAAAATCCGATAAAGAAGGGGTTAATAGTCATAAAGGAATATAGTCATTATTCGCACAATTTAAAATTTTGCATAACGGAAACACGAACGACTTTATACAGAATTACAGTTATAAGTCCCTATAGTAAAAAAAAGACTGTGTTAAGTGACTAGTCCATCCGCTAGTATGGTGTGAAAAATCAGAGACACGGATGCCGTCATAGGTGTGATCTTCGTTATCTAACTACGGTTCAACATTACAAGATCGGTCCCAAACAGATCTCGAGTAGCTTCAAAATGCGATGCTAATCTAAGAAAATGAACAATAAATACAGTAAAGCACCGTTTATACGTCTTTCAAGGGACTGACGTGAAACGACATAAAAACCAGCGGGAATGGTCTCCCCTAAACTTCCTCGTACACTCCTAACACATGTAGAGAAAACTAGAATAATAAAAGACGTCAAATAAACTTACGTCGCAAGTAAACCAAACTTGGAACCACGCGTGGTTTGAAGGATCAAAACAAATTCAAATCCTCTGCGCATTCTTTTGCGCAACAGGACCTGGCGAGACTCCCTAAATGTTTGCTTCCTTACAAAATCGCGCCAGAATTGGTTTTTGGCAAACTGCCAAGTTTCGGAGCTTCCCTTCTTTGCACAGGCATTGCCACCAGTAGGCATGCGCAGGGAGTTACTTTCAAAACTGAACAAGTATGCGATTATACAGACCGACAGACAGTCAACCCTGTGACGGATTTGACCCAAAATTTGATACGGACCTACATTCATAACTATAAAATTGTGTACCAAATTTTATCCATCTGGCTTTTCAAGTTTTTGAGTTATAGCGTTCGCATGACCTCGAACATACAGACTTCCCGTTGACGGATTTTGTCCAAAAGTTGATAGAAACCTACAAATTATGCTTAAAGACCACATTCCAAATTTCATCCCTGTAGCTCTAATAGTTTTCGAGTTATCGTGTTCACAGACAGACAGACACACACACACAGACAGACACACAGACATAATTCCAAAATTGTGTTTTTCGGAATCAGGGAGGTCTAAAACGTGGAGATTCGTCAAAATCTCGAGTTCGAATTTTTTGACGATTACAATACTTTCTCTTTGTATACTTCGTAAAAACGAGAAAGTAATGATAAGACGTATAATCGAAATTTTACTAAACAACTCTGATTATTACAAATCTAATGCTACTAATGCTAATTCATTTAAACGTATTAATTTTGAAGTTTTTGAGAGTAGTACTAGTATGATACTGCTTAGTATGGAAATAAAAAATTAAATTTTAAAATTAAACAATTACCATAAAAATGAGAAAAATCATACCTTTATCGCATATCTTAAGTATTAATTATTCATATCTTATACGACTTAAGTGCGTGTTGGTAGGCAATTAATTAAAAGTCTTTAACCGTGGTCTGAGGTGCTGATTGTCTGTGAATATTAAGTACGTTATTATGAATCGAATTAAGTTCACTAACTGCTTTTCACTATTTTTACTTTCTCCTATCCGAAGTGTACAAAGAGAAAGTATTGTAATCGTCAAAAAATTCGAACTCGAGATTTTGACGAATCTCCAAGTCTTGGACTTCCCTGAGTTCGAAAAACTCAATTTTGGAATTATGTCTGTCTGTGTGTCTGTGAACACGATAACTCGAAAACTATTAGAGCTACGGGGATGAAATTTGGTATGTGGTCTGTAAACATAATTTGTAGGTTTCTGTCAAATTTTGGACAAAATCCGTCAAAGGGAGGTCTGTCTGTCTGTATGTCCGAAGTCATGTGAACACTATAACTCAAAAACTTGAATAGCTAGATGGATAAAATTTGGTACACAGTTTTATCGTCATGAATGTAGGTCCGTATAAAATTTTTGGCCATATCCGTCAAAGGGTTGACTATCTGTCGATCTGTATAATCGCATACTTGTATCTCATAAGACAGATGAATAAAACTTGATATTGCGGATGCTAACATTAATTATAGATCTGTGCACAATTTTCATCTCAATCGGTTAAAAAACAGGTGTTCAAATTGCATATTTAGTTCACATTACGACTGTGTGTTGGCGAGCGTTTCGCTTATTTTACTCAAGTGAGTATAGTTGGCGTTTGACCGTGGCGGAAATTGTAGCGAGCCGCAAACACGCGCTTCGGAAATAATGGCAATCCCTAAAACGAAACTTCGTTTTGACATTCTCCAGATGAACTCCTGTGATTAACCAGAGGTGTAGTGAAATATTGTGCGATATCTATAGTAAGATTTCGTACCCAAAAACGTTAAATAAAGTTGTGGTACCTCAGCGCGCGTAAAAATTGAGAACATACGCAATTCTTTTTTAGAAAATATTAAGTCTTTGGGAATTCATAAATTTTATATGTTTCATTGTAAATCACCATTCATAATTTTTTTTCCAAAATAACCAGGCCTTGAGTAAATAACCCCAAAATATTTACCTACCAATTGGGTGTTTACCCACCCCACATTACTGGTCGTATGCGAGAAAGTTTCGGGGAGGTCATTCCCGCTGGTTTTGAATAAAGAAATAAGTTCGAAGTTTTTCAATGGAGTCCACTACGACTTTATCCATCATCGCTTAAATTATCACCAGACAAGTTGGCTTCTATTAATTCATTAATATTGAATAATTTCGAAGTAATGATGTCTTTATAATAGTTCATATACTAGAAAAGAGGAAATTTTTACATTTTACAACGGAGGAAAACGACTTATAACCAAAGCTTTGTGTCGTAAAAACGAAGTACTTTATCATGGCAATGAATACGAATGAATCGGGACTGTGATGGAACGACATATAAATGTAAACGACGTACAAACGGTGCTTTACTGTAAATTCAAAGTGACAAGAAGTGTTGGTTGGATTAAACAAGACAGTCCCAGTTTTTTGTCTGCTTGCACGGATAAAAATACGTCTCGACTTTTATTATAAGTAGATATTTCATATTAAAAAATAAATTGAAAAGTTACTTTCTGACGAATTCCCCATCTCTTCTTCTACTGTACATCTATACTTATAAAAGGCAATGTTTGTGCGTGTGCGTGCGATGACGAATCTATGGCACTTAAAGCCTTGAAATTTGGCACACATGTAGTCTTAATGGTGACTCAATGCAGCTCGAAGCCGGAATTTTAAAATTTAATCTAGAAAATTTTTTTATTTAATGTTTTGTGTTGTTTTGGGTGATTTTTCGCACTACTTTCTCAATAGAATGGTTTTGAATAATTGTACGAAAGAAATAGATACACCATCTGAAAGAGAACACGATTTCCGTTTTAATGAAGTTAGTTTTGAATTTCTAACGTAATTTACTGAATTTTGAGAAATTTTTTAAAAAATAGTCAGTTTTGCCGTCGAAATTTTATTTTTGTTTTTAAATTTGATGCATCCGACGTTCTTTTCATTTTTCAGCTTATAACTGGAACGGTTCTGTCGGATTTCAAACAAGAACGGTTAAAATATCATATCCCGTTTTTTTTTTAATTAAATTTTTCCTGGTCAGTTGAAAGATATTTTTTCTCTAGCGAGCTTCCTCCCGCGACACTTCTCCGGAACGTTGCTGGCCATTTGATTGGCTGACGGGGCAAATGACGTCATAACCTTCAATTAAATGACTTCGATTATTATTTTCGGATTCGATTTTATATTTTGCTTGCTATATAATAATCATTTTCACATTGAAATTTTTTAATATTGTTTCGGATTAACGTACTCTGTATTGTTCTTCTACAGTTGAAATGTCATTATCGCGAAGAAAAATAAGCGGGAAAATCAATAATGTGTATCTTCTGTTTTGTTTTCAGAACTTTTTCGTGTCAATGTGAGCGTGTTTTTTTTTTTTTTTTTTTATTTTGTGGAAGTCCTGATTCCACGGGCAACACCGTGTGCGTACTGCTAGTAGAATATAAACACCGAAATTTAGTGGATAATGAATGTTTAGTATATTTTGTTATTTGGAATATTATTAAGTTCCGTTATATTTAAACACCAGGAATCATTTATTTCAATTGTAAAATTGGTAGATGTCTCGGATTCACCGGGTCAGTCCAAACTTATTGACTCTATGTCTCACTCAGTAGTACTGAATCTCCCTTTCTCCTAAACTTCGAAGTGTTTAAAATTAAAACTAAGAAAATCTAGTCACTTTAGTTCTTTTTGTTTTTATTTAGTAATTATAAATTTCTTTCCATATATTTTACATTTACTAGTCGAAATTTTGAACTCCGACAGGCCTTTTAAAATTTTCGAATCGAACATGGAACAAACCGGATTTACTCTGTGAAAGGATTACTCAATATTTGATAACGAGCCATCAGATACGAATCTTGATACAGCGTTAC
The DNA here is from genome assembly GCA_013235015.1 of Araneus ventricosus. Classification (NCBI taxonomy): domain Eukaryota; kingdom Metazoa; phylum Arthropoda; class Arachnida; order Araneae; family Araneidae; genus Araneus; species Araneus ventricosus. Next base: position 57,318 of record BGPR01005209.1, on the reverse strand, counting down.
TCAAACGATGAGTTGATATTGAAATAATTTATTGAATATCAGTGCACTCGTTTCAAGTACATAACCTCCTACAAGGTCAAATGCAAGAAAATAAGGTGTTTTTTAAAATGATGTCAAGGCCTTTAGGCCTTTAGTTTATCAAAAAAATTAAAAGTAAGATTACTTTAACAATACTCCATTACAATTAAATAAAAAAAATGCGATAAGATATAAATGCTAAGTTACCCAATTTTTAGGAAAAAGTGTTATTTATATTTATTTTATTTTATTTCATTGAGTCCCTGAGTCCGAAAAACAAAATTTTGGAATTATGTCTGTCTGTGAACATGATAATTCGAAAACTATTAGAGATACAGGGATGAAATTTGGTGTGTGATCTTTGCACATAATTTGTAGGTTTCTATCAAATTTTTGCCAAATTCCGTCAACGGGAAGTTGGTCTGTCCGCGCTCATGTGAACACTATAACTCAAAAACTTGAATAACTAGATGGGTATAATTTTATACACAGTTTTATCATCATAAATGTACGTCCGTATCAAATTTTAGGCAAATCTGTCGAAGTGTTGATTGTCTGTCGGTCTGTATAATCGCATATTTTTAATCGCAATAATTTCTTACCAAAATTACTTATATAAATGAAATTTGGTATGTGGCCTTCTTCCCTTAATTTTAGATTTGTGTCCAATTTTTGTGTCAATCGGTTAAAAAAAGGGTGTTAAAATGGCATAATTAATTTTTCTAATCCGATTCTCCATACGCATGCGTACTGGTAGAAATCTCTGTGCACGCGGAAGGATTACGTCACTTTGTCCTTGAGCCGGCAAGAGTGGAACCTAGCAGTGCGTGATAGATGCGTTTTAACCGCTACGCATCTCTTTGAATTTGATTCTTTACCTAAATATTTTACAATCACTATAATCTACAATGAAAAACCTTTGGATATTCGTTGCATTCTGGGTTACAGTAGATTCGATTTTTTTATCCACCCGGGGAGGGGAACAACACACCTTTTGGAGGAGTATACGAGAAAGTTTAGGGTAGCCACTCCCGCTGGATCTTTAAGCAAACAGAGAGTATTGTAATCGTCAAAAATTCGTTCACCAGATCTGATTTCTCTTTACGTTTTACCCCTCCCTGAATCTGAAACAATTTTTTTTTTACCTTCTCATACAAAGAGTAAGTATTATAATAACTAGAAGATTTCTGCCCGTCTAAGACGGGCTTTTAGCTCCCCAACCATATCTCAGAACAGATTTACTCATAAAAGACGTAATACAAAATCACATGCACATTGGCAAATTTTAGCAATAAAGTCCGTCCGATAATTTGAAGATCCCATAATTTAGTAAAAAAGATCTGTACCATATCTCAGAACAGATTTACTCATTAAAGACGTAATACAAAATCACATGCACATTGAAAAATTTTAGCAATAAAGTCCGTCCGATATTTTGAAGATCCCATAATTTAGTAAAAAGATCTGTAATCATAACGTTTCCCAATATTCAGAGAAGAAAAAGCTTACACAAAATAAAAAAAAACAAAAAAATGCACTAAAATAAAAAAAACTAATTACGAAAAACGGATTAAAAACATTTAATAAAAAACCTTGAAGTTATTCAGCAATACTCAAATCAAAACTAATCACTAAAAAAGAACTAATTACGAAAAATGGTTTAAAAACATAACATAAATAAGAAAACTAACCGCTAAACGCGGCTAAAAAAAACCTGTCGAATAGCAATAACTTCAGTTTTATACTTTGAAGATCCTATAATTTATCAAATAGATTCAATTCACCAACACTCAGAGAAAAAATACAAAATAAACAAAATATGCTGAAATATTATATTAGGAAAATAAATTAATTCTGGTATAACTCCTATTTGATATTTCCGCGTCAATGAATCATTATAAAATTTAAAAAAAGGAACCAAACTGCTCAACTTAGCTAAAAAAAAAACCTGTCATAACTCCTACAGAATCCAAACAGTATCCCATGGTAGACAAAGTATCTGCGCCCACATTCCTGAGCGTTAACGATTTCGTTGGACTTTTCTATAAGATGGAAAAAAAATTTGTCCTCCAGATTTTCACGAATCTAAAGGTTTAAAACTCTCTGATTTTAAAAAAGGAATTATGTGTGTCTATCAGTGAATACGATTACTCAAAATTGAAGGAAGCTAGACAAATAATATTTGATACGTGGTTTTGGCTTGAAATTGTAGATTTGTAGTACTCTGTGTTTCAAAATGCATACCTTTCCACTATACAACAAAACTAGGCCCAAAACAGTTCATTTCTCAAAAATACACCAGATAGTTGATGGGAAAACACTCCCGCTGTTTGAACAGAAAAGTTTCTGTCTATAATTAGGGTTGCCATACGTCCGTGTATACAGGACTGTCACCATATTTCACGACTCGGTCCCGTATTATTTATTATCTGTCCCGTTTTTATTCCGTTTTCTCCCTAAACTATTTACAAGTAAGAAATATCGATATTGGCAACACTTACATTCTTTTCAACCAGTCTGTATATCTAAAAGCTTATTTAGAGAAAAATAATACCAACCAAAACTACGAAGGAACTATGAAATTGAGTATGGAAGAAAAATGGCCGAAGTCTTTTGCAGATACAAAGTATATTGATTAGAAGACATGTCTAATAAAGCTAGGCGAATACGTAATTTCCATTTCAGCCCACAATGAAAATGTGGAGAGAATATTTTCCCAAGTATCAACTCAATTATCGGACGAAAGAAATAGGTTGTCAGTGAAGACAATTAGGGCAATTTTGAGTTGTCATTAAAATTTTTAAATGAGTTGCGCCCAATTTTATAATTATGTCAAAGAAGAAAATGATATAATTAAAAAAGTAAAATCAATCTTTATGGATGGCCTAAAAAGAATTAACTTTGCATCTTTGTTATTATTCTACGCGTTCATTTTATTAGATTGCTTAAACTTTATTGATCCTATATTTACCAGAGTAAAAGAAATCATTACCTACCTACTATTTTTATGTTTTATTTATTTAGCACTGAAACGTCCCGTATCAATGCTTGGAAGTTATAGCAACCCTACCTATATCAGGAAAACAATATAAAATAGTTCTATTAGATGATGATGATTTTCTTTTAAATGCATAAAATGAAGATGAAAAGCATGCAAGGTTTAAGATATTTAGTTTAATATTTATTAACGATTCAATTCAAGAACGCAAAACCTGGACATTTTAGTTGCTGCCTTTTCAAACATTTTAATGCTTATTGTTGCACTGAAAATTTCAGTTTACATCATTCTAATTTTAAACTCATAATCAATATAGGCTGAATTTGGAGTTCTATGTAAATGAGTTCAATGTCAAGAACACAACACAATTTATGAAGTTCTTAAAAACCAGTCCAGTTTCAAAGGAAAAAAAAATCAAGAATAATCCAACGATATTCTTTTTTCAAAGGCATTATAAATATATTCTGAAAAATAAACCAGCGGGAGTGGTCTCCCCGAAACTTTCTCGTATACGAAAAGTAATGTGGGGTGGGTAAACACTTAGTGGGTAGGTAAATATTATTGGGGTATTTACCCAAGGCCTGGCATTTTGAGAAAAAAATTATGAATGGTGATTTACAATGAAACATATCAAATTCATGAATTCCTGAAACTTAATATTTTGCAAAAAAAGAATTGCGTATGTTCTCAATTTTTACGCTCGCTGAGGAACTAGAACTTTATTTAACGTTTTTGAGTACGAAATCTTACTATAGATATCGCATAATATTTCACTACACCTCTGGTTAATCACAGGAGTCCATCTGGAGAATGTCAAAACGTTTCGTTTTGGAGATTGGCCTAATTTCCGAAGCGCGTGTTTGCGGCTGGCTACAATTTCCGCCAAGGTCAAACGTCAACCATACTCACTTGAGTAAAATAAGCGAAACGCTCGCCAACACACAATCGTAATGTGCATTTTGAACTAAATATGAAATTTGAACACCTGTTTTTTAACCGATTGAGATGAAAATTGGGCACAGATCTATAATTAATGTTAGCATCCGCGATATCAAGTTTTATTTATCTAAGCCAAAGGGCTTATGAGATACAAATATGCGATTATACAGACCGTCAGACAGTCAACCCGTTGACGGATTTGGCCCAAAATATTATACGGATCTACATTCATGACGATAAAACTGTGTACCAAATTTTATCCATCTAGCTATTCAAGTTTTTGAATTATAGTGTTCACATGACTTCGGACATACAGACAGACTTCCCGATGACGGATTTTGTCCAAAATTTGATAAACACCTACAAATTATGTTTAAAGACCACATACCAAATTTCATCCCCGTAGCTCTAATAGTTTTCGAGTTATCGTGTTCACAGACAGACACACAGACATAATTCCAAAATTGTGTTTTTCGGACTCGGGGAGGTCCAAAACGTGGAGATCCGTCAAAATCTCGAGTTTGAATTTTTTGACGATTACAATACTTTCTCTTTGTATACCTCGTGTACGAGAAAGTAAAAAATTGACGAAATAAAATATCGCTTATGGGAAAGAAATATTGCGTAACAAAACTTTAACCGCTAGTTTTAACCGGTATCGGAAATCCTTGAGACCAAAAGTACGTTTCCAATGTTTAACAAGATGCTACTTGTCATGATGTGGATGCACATCTGCTAACTCTTTAAGTTTCCGTTACGGCAAAAAGACACTGTCGATAGCGTTGCATGTGTGTTTACTGAATAATATCTTGAGCATATACAGCTGCGTTTTTATTCAGTTTTATCAGTGTTTATCGTAGATTCACAAATATTAGTGCGGGAAAAAACCTCTTCAACATGCAGATAGTCTTGACGATGCAATCTGTCAATATTTTAACATTTCACTTAACGGCAGCTGAAAGGAACACTTAAAAGTTTTACTGAAGTCTATTTAAAATGAAGTATCAAATTCCTTTTGGAATTTTCAAAATGACCTTCCTAGCTCATTAGCAATATTCTCTGCGTATTAGAAAAAGAAAATTTATATTATGATTGATGTGTATAGCAAATGGTGTTAAGAGTTACTGGTTTTTAAAAACAAACTATGAATTAATAAAAAGAACTGTAAA
>BGPR01005209.1:0-52155 GCA_013235015.1 Araneus ventricosus | reverse complement strand
AAGTTTTACTGAAGTCTATTTAAAATGAAGTATCAAATTCCTTTTGGAATTTTCAAAATGACCTTCCTAGCTCATTAGCAATATTCTCTGCGTATTAGAAAAAGAAAATTTATATTATGATTGATGTGTATAGCAAATGGTGTTAAGAGTTACTGGTTTTTAAAAACAAACTATGAATTAATAAAAAGAACTGTAAAATCACATAAAGATATTTACCTATTTTCAAATTCTAAGACTCAAATGTGAAACCTGAAATTAAAGTTTTTTAAAAATATAGAATACTATTTTTCACTATGGTTAAAAATAAAATAACGTTCTAGAAAGTAAAATATATGATTCATACACTATTCTAAAAAGATAAAACTATTTGAAATCATAATTCTATGTTGTTGCCACAAATCAAACTGAAACGTAAAGACGTATGCAGAAATAATAATTAAATAATTATTTTAAGAAATTAGCCAAAGTTCTCTATGAATCGATCTTGATTATCAAGTAAAATTCTCATAAAGATTTTAAAGAAATTGACATTCCATTTTTTTCTTCCCAAGGCGTACAATTTTTCACGATTAACAAGAATTTTTATTGTTAATTAAAATGAGAAAACAGTATCATTTTCTGATTGGTGGGTTTAAATGTTAAAATAAAATTCCAATTAATATGTTTCGCTTTAAATTAAAATATTTTCTATAATTAGTTTGGCAACTAACGTAGTTGCCAAACGATATTATTAGAATGCGAAATGTTTCATTTATATGAGATTAATTTTGAATTAACGTTCGTTGTATTTTAAAATATTTTTGGAACAATATTTTAAAATTAGAGTTGATGCGAAATTACAATCCTGTTCTGCAGTTCAAGTCCCAGAACTTTTGCAATTTATTAACTGACAACTTCATCCGAGTATTACTTTGAGAAAAATAAAAGGTAATTAATTTAATCCTTATATGCTTTATAATATTTTTAGTATGCCGTGCTAGTTAATTGTGCAAGAAAGTCGAATGAAGAAGAATCCCTATTTCTTTTTATTGCACTCATTTAAATATCCACGCTTCGTTAATTTTATTTTATATAATATTTTCCTTCTTATTAATGGTTTTCATATAACTGTCTGCTGCTATTTAATAATTCCTTTGTCACTTAATTTAAAAGTGTACTTTCCTTTTATATTTTCTGTCCAACGTTATTAAATAATTTTTATCACCCTCGTAAACTTTTTTGGATCCATCCTCATAATAATTATTACTTGATGTTTCAGAACTTGATAATCAAGTTTTTCAAAGTTATTTTTTATTGCTGAATCTAATGTCCAATATTTTTCTTTGGCTTGCCATAGCTATTTCTGTGAAGATTTTTTTCATTACTGTGTTGTATAATAGAGAATGTCTATTTATTACGATGGTATTTACATATCTACTATACGTAATGTGTTGATAAATGATTTCCTGATTGCGTCAAATTATTTTTAAATTTCAAATTAAAATCTTTCCTGAAGTGAGTAAACTCCGTCTGTATAATGCTGTTGTCTATTGGCAAGTTTGCATTTTATGACTTATAAGAGGAAAATTCTTTTACCGTCAATTATTATTCATTAAGCTTTCGAAGTTTTATTTGGCAATCGAATTCACTCGAATTTTCATTTTTTAATTTGGGAACGACGTTTCCATATCAATTGCATCTCCATTAAATGGAATTTTGCTCCTTTGCTTAAGATTTTTGTACTTTTGAATTATTAATAAAAAATAACATTTTTTTTATTGCTTACACATATTGACCTTATTATATAAATGAAAATTTATTTTGAGTTAACTTTTTTTATTTTTATTTGAAAGGTTTGATTTTTTTTGTATTTTTTGCCTTTTTTTATTATTTTTCGTCTCCATCTTAATATTACACTCTACGATGATTGAGAATCTAAAGATTGCATGTTTCTTAGTTTTGAATTTTTATTTAATTCTTAATCTTAGCTTAGTATAAATTATTTGTTAGATTCTCTTTCCAAGGAACCTTATTTTCATGTGCGTGTTCAACACAGATATAGCCATTTTTATTAAGATGAAAAACATACCATCATTGTAAAATCACATACGTTTTTAATTACATGTGTCTATGAAAATATTTAGGTTCGAAATCTTTGTCGTTCTAAATTTTAGTTTATATTTGAATAAAAGCCTCTTTTTTAGATTGTTTTTAAATAAGGATCTGCATTTTATTAATTTTTTTACTCTTTGAGTAAGAAGCTGAAGTTTAAGTTATACACTAGCTGTTATGCCCGGCGTTTCTCGGGATTAAAATACTTTCATGTCTAATATTTTTGATGTAAAAAACTACTTTTGCATAGAAAATTACAATGCCCAAAATTCTTTTATCGACTGAAATGTTTTTTAATTGAAATGAGAATATCAGTTGAACCAGACGAGTTTTAAAAACCACCGATAGCTAATTTTCTCCGTAAGTTATTAGTATTTATTGCATAGGTACTTCAACTTTTTGTTCATAAATCTTGCAGTATAAGAAAGATTTTAACGGATGTTTTGAGACAATAACATAGGAAATTTTTCATTGAGAAAAAGCGTTAGAATAAATATGAATAAAAAAATAAAATTCGTCTTCATACCAAATTCTTCCAATGTGATCTAGCAACAGTTCTTATGCATTCTTGTTCTTCACCAACAAAAAAAAGTTATAAATTGTAAATTTTATACACAATTTAATTTTTGAAAAATTATTAATATGAGGACAACGAATTGAACGGAAATTAAACTTATGTCGTGAAAAGTAAACTTTTTAAACTTTTATTATGTGTAAAAATAGTTTTTGTGACATAATACATATTTTCGAAAAATATCACGGAAAATGCCAAAATCTTGCTTAATTTCCAATTAACTGAAATTTTATAAGATTTGGGCTATTAAAAGTTGACGGCTGACTCTCTTCTTATATAAAATATATTTATAAAAATTAGCAAAAATTTCAGAAATAAAGGTAAATTAGTTCAAAGTCTAACCATCGCCTAGCAACGGAGTATAAATTTGAGTTATTTCAAAATCGTCTGCACGTAATTAACAATTATTAAACTTTAAAAAATTGAAGGAAAAATGTCACAGATATAAAATTGGCATCATTGAAAAAGTAAGATTTTGAACTTTAAGATGGTATAAAAATATTGTTTGGGAGATAGTTTGCTCCGAACTTACAGCGGAAAAACGGCTTCGGTTAATTTCTAATTAATTGACTCTTTAATTAACTTTTAGGCTTCGAAAAGTTGAAAGTAATCTTCCTCTTGTCTTAAATAATAAGTGTGCAAAGTTTGGTTGAAATCGATCCAGTAGTTTAGGAGGAGATGTGGAACATACCCACAGTGACTTTTATTTATATTAAGATTAGGAATGTGTCTTCGTTGTACTTGCTGAATTCTTTTTCCATAGGTTACTAACACTTTCAGCAGATGGCAGCACGTTTTAACTCATTTAAATTGTATTTAATTTAACTAATCGATTAGAACATTTCTCAAGCAAATGACGACGAAATAAAATGTTAAAAAACATGTTCACTACAAACTTATGTGCTTAGATATCCATCTTTGATAACAAAGCAGTGTAGATGGATCAAAAGTTAATTCTAAGATTTAACCTACGCATAAAAATTAAATCGCTTGCAAAGAATTCCTTTCGATTTCATTGAATGAGGAATTGCAACATCAACAGTTCATTGGCACCTAGAAACTGAAAGTTCAATTTGCAACGTCTTTTGATTATGGGTAATAACAAATTTCTTAACAGCTGGCAATAACAAGATTTCAAGTGTTATTGTTTATTAAATCAGTTTGTTTTTAAATTGCGACGTTTGAAGTACAATTATTGAACTCCTCGTCACATTGTCAATAAATACAATTGACTTTTAGACCAATAAACTAGCAATTTCATTCAACAATATTTACTAAGATCATTTTTTATTTATTATCGTCCATCAAAAAAAACAACCGTATTTTCCCCAAACTCCTTCTTTTTGTTATTTTATCGTTATGATAAGATTAGATTTGATACCTTGAAAGAGAGAAATTCCAGGTAAAGAGGAACTTTGCTCAGTTACGTCACTTTCTTCTTCTGGTTAAAGCGGAATATTCAGTGATTCGGAGCTCTTGGAGATACCAAAGTTCAAGTTTGATGATAAAGCGGCCTTGCCCGAAATAAAGGACAAAAAGACAACAATGGGTGTAAGGATTCGAATCATTTGCCATTGCCCACCGGGACGTCTATCAATTTGAACCTTTTATTTGTAAATGGTTTTTGCGGCTGTATGGTCTTCGAATGGCAACACGTTGTATTTCCCTACTATTTTAAATTACTTCTATAATAAAATTTCAGTCGATACATTGATGGCGTTGGTAATCGTTGTCTTGGCAGCCCTTATTTAGTTTGTATATTCTATTGTTGAACCAGGTCCTTTTAGATGAAGAGTAACTATAACGCGGGGTTTAAGAAACCTGACTATGGGAGTGCGAGTTCATTAATGGATAAATAAAAACCATTGATTAAATAATAAATTGAAACAAATTGCAATGAATTGAAATTCCAGTTCTGCAGTTACTTTTAAGATGTTGTTTTTCAACTTTTTCATGTGAATATCTTTTTCGTATGAATAGTTTATTCATAACTTAGAAGTTATGAATAAACACTAACAATTTCGTTACATTATTTTTAATTATTTCGCCTCAACCTCGGGAACTCAGAAGTTGCATCTCAACCATTCCATACATTTTAACAATGGGCACTATTATATAAATGTATTTAAAAATCAATTTTTGCTTCGTTGAAGAAGCGTTCGATGGCAAAAGAATCCCGCGATTTTATACATAATTTTTTTCTGGTCAAAAAGATTTGGGTTGTAATTGAAAGTTTTGATCTGTTCTGAGAATAAGATCAAAGTTAGAAAAAAAAATCTATCCTATTTGGAGAAAATGTTTAAAAATTATGAACTCTCTGACAATTTCCTTCTCGTGAAAAGCGCACTCTTGTTATGTTTTGTATTTCATAAGTTACAAAAAGTTATATTCGAAATATACAGGGTATTCAGATACTAATGGAGACAAACTCAGATGGTTATTTATCGATACCTAATAGAACAAACAATAGAGAATGATAGAGTAAACAAATTGTAATTGATAAAAATTGCGAAAGTACTTATATAAGGTGTGCCCAAATGAATAGGAGACCATAGCTGTATCGGTGTTGTACCGAATCCCAGTGAGAAAAAATGTTAAAATTTCGATTAATTTTTAATTAAAGATCTAATTAAAACTTTTAACAACTCTTCTTATTAAGCACTTACTACCCAAGAACTGACTACATGCGAAATTTGGTAGCTCTATGTTCAATTTTTTGCCCTGTGGAGCATTTAGAAGGACTTTTGTATAAGGTATGCCCAAATGAAAAGGAAACCTTAGCTTAATCCCAATAAGTTAATGTGCTAGCCGATAGATGGCGTGGTGGTGTTAAGAGTTACCCTGTGTTGTTAACGGCTTCGCATCAATATCCTCATTGCAGTTGTTTCCGCAGTTCGTTGCATGATGGATTTCTCCAGATCAGCACAAAGAACAGTTATCCAATTTCTTCGAGCAGAAGGGGAGCATGTTTCACAAATTTATCGCAGGATGAAAGAAGTGTACGGAGAGCAGTGTCTCTCACGGTTCACCATATTCCTGTGGCGTCAGCGTTATGAAGCGGGACGCGTAAATATCAAGGATTTTCCACGCCCTGGGCAGGCGCACGTTGTGATCAGCAGTGCCACGATTTCGGCTGTGGATGAGCTCATCCGGCAGATTCAACGTATCACCACACGTGAAATTGCTGTTGAACTGTCGATAAGCAAAGGAACTGTGCATCACATAATCCACTAAAAGATTGGTTATGGCAAAGTTTATGCACAGTGGGTGTCCCAAGGAAGTGCAGGATACCGTGGAAAACTGGATCCGTCAGCTTCCTACACTGAAGCCATCCACTCCCTTCCTACGCGCTGGGATCAGTGCCAATGGCGATTATTTATAGTTGTACTGTTCCACATGAACTGTAATTAGAATATTGTTATTAAAATTTTTTTACGTATAAATGTAATCTCTTTCATTTGGGCACACCTTATACAATATTCAGCCAAAAATTCGAAAGAGATCATGTTAAAGATATTTTCAGTAATGTCCACTGAAATCACAGAAATCCAAAGTGTGAATATTAAGCTGAAAGTATTAACTAATTCCTTCTCGCAAATCATGAATTTACATGTAAATATATTTTTTTAAAGTTCAAAATGTTCCGCTTTTCTCCCACGCGGGCACTTTAAACATATTGATATTGCTCATCTATCATCACGAGAGATGGCTCCCCTTATACAGGGTCTCCACACGTATCGTGGTCCAATAGCTAATTTCTAAACCGTTAGAGATTAGGCGTATAATTCCAATTGGAAAAATGCTTTAAATAAAAGGAAGAATTATGTTTTATGAGTCAATAAATATATTTCTGAAAAAGTTATGAAATCTAACATTTTATACAATCCTCCTGTCCTATCAATCATATTTAGTCAAATATTCTTGACATTCTAACATTTTAAACAGAAAAAGTCCCACTCTTCTGCGACTAAAATTGAGCGAGTTATGGAGCTTTGAATTTCATGATTTTTAACCAATCAGCGGCCTCGTCGAGCAAGTGATGCGCATTGATTTGTGGATCGTCTTCAAGGCGGCTATTGAAATGGTGTAAAGTGATCTAAGTCAGCGATATTCAAAGCTCCATAACTCTGTCAGTTTTAGTCGCAGAAGAATGGGACTTTTTTTTTGTTTAAAATGATAGGTGTCAAGAATATTTTACTAAATATGATTGATAGGACAGGGGGGGGGGGGTTGCATAAAGTTAGATTTTGTAACTTTTTCAGGAATATATTTATTCACTCAAAAATCATAAATTTTTACCTTCATTTAAAGCATTTTTCCAAATGGAACTATATGTTTATCTCTAACGGTTTAGAAATTAGCTATTGGACCACGATAAGTGTGGAGACCCTGTATGGCTCCTTCTATTTTCTTATAAGATGCCCGGATGATTCGTACGCAATACAATAAATGAAATTGAACGACCATGTCCACGAATCGGCCCCGACGTTCTTTAAGAAGCCACAGGAAATAATAGATATCTTTTAAAGAATCAATTTTTTGAAACATAATTTTAAAATTTTAAAAAGCCTAGAAAACGAATGAAAGGATTCGAAGCAAGCATTTATTTCAGAAAAAAAAGTCTGTAAATCCTGTTGCAGTCACTGGAAAAAAATCTATTTTCAAAATAATTCTTTTTTGTTGGATGAGAGCAAACTACATATTTTTACTTTCTCGTACACGAATTATTTACAAAGAGAACTTAGGCTATACAATAACTTCGGATTAGAGATGTTGATGAATTTCCACATTTTAGACATTGCTGAGATAGATAAAAACATTTTTTAAAATTGCTTGTTTTTCTGTGCACTGTGTGTACGAACAAGATAACTCAAAAAAAGTTACAAGCTAAACAGATGAAAATCGGTCTGTGGTTTTAACACCGAAAGAATAGATTTGCATCAAATTGTAAACAAAATCTGCTTGTCTGTCTCTATGTGAACACGATAATTCAAAAGGCTAGATAAATCAAATTCAACACACAGTCTCGCATATCATTTCATGGATCATTTGGAAATCGGTGTCAAATTTCGTTATAAATCTATCAATCAAAAGAGGCATAAACTTTTTTGACCACATGTTAAAAATGACTTTTTTACGTCTCCTGTTTTCATCATAATTTCGGCAGAGAGGGTAAATTATTTTACACACTCTAGTTTCTTTTGGATTTTTATTAAGGATTTTTTGCCTCTTGATTTTTTCAAAATGTTCCTCGTTTTGCGGTTGGACAGAATTCAGGCCACAAAGGGTATACTTTTGATTTATAATCTTAGCCTTAATAGAAAATTTTGTCCATTTTAGAACTCCTATGGCGAGTGGTCTTCGAAAACGTTTGTCATTCGAGTTCTCACATTCATTCCTTCCATTTTGAATAATCTCTTTTACATTCTAAATTCTATTTTATGTGTCTTAAATACTAATTGTTGTAATTTTTTGTTGATGCTGTTTCTCTGTGTTTCACTTGATGCTGTTGCGTTGAGCACGCAAAAAGATGTATTGTTATCGTATTTTGTTTAAATCTTCTGTTTCTTTTTTATACTTTTTCTTCTTTTACCTTTTAATTTATATTTCTATTATATGTTTCTGTATTATATTAGAAATAGCTGCATATGCGCCATTCTATATATTACAAAGAGTTTTAATTAATTTTTGACTAATTGATTTATAATTAATGTCTTTGTTAATCCTGTTAATTATAACTGTTTTTTACGTGGAAGTATACAAGAAAGTCCAGGTGAAAACACTTCCGATATTTTTTTAATCCAATGATATTAGAAATGTTCGCTATTCACTAAAAAAAATCCCAGCGGGAGTGGTCTTCCCTAGACCTTCTCGTATACTTCCTAACAAAGGTGTCAATTCCCCTCGTCTCCGCGCGCGGATAACAATTGCAAACCTTCTGTAACTCTCAGAACGCCCCGAGTACCCACTAGTTTCCCTCGGCAGGTCAAGGCAAAAGACGAGTAGTAGAAGAGCGTGATTACGAAGGACTCGAGTAGCCCCAAGCGCTCTCCAATACGCAATAAGTCATAGTAATATAAAGAAAATCGAATATGCAATTTGATCGCCTTTTTTTTAACCGATTGAAACGAAAATTTGACACAGATCTACAATTAAGGTTAGAAGACCACATTCAATTTCTATTATTTAAGTCATTGCGTTTAGGAGTTATCGTGTTCACAAGCATGCAATCTTACAGATCGACAGACAATCAACGCGTTGTCATATTTGGTCCAAAATTTGATACGGACCTACATTCCTGATGATATAACTGTATACTAATTTTTATCTATCCAGCTATTTTAAGTTTTTGAGTTATCGTGTTCATTTAAAAAAGGGGAGACAGCTAGACAGACTTCCCTTACACGGATTTCGTCGAAAAGTTGATAGAAATCTACCAATATTCTGTAAAGATCATATATGAAACATCATCCTTCTAGCTCCAACCGTTTGCTAGTTACCGTGGCAACAGACAGACATAATCCTAAAATTGTGTTTCGGGGATTCTTTCAGGGAGGCCTAAAAAGTGGAGATTCATCAGAACCTCGAGTTTGAGTTTGTTGACAATTACAATACTTTCTCTTTGGATATTTCGTACACTAGAAAGTAAAAAATGAGAAAGAAATATATTTTCATAGTATAGTAGCATAGTCTGTAGCAAAGCAATGCCATTTCATGTTGGATTTTTAGTCGTTTGGTTCGATTGCGCATGATCCTCATTGGGGTATTCAAAATAATTTCAGATTTTTTTTTTTTTCTGTGGAAATTCGTAAAAAGAAATGTCAATGAAAATCCGATCTCATGAAAAAAAAACAAATCAAAAATTAGGATTTGTTATTTTTATCTTCGAAGGGATTAACGAAAAATTAAAAAAAAAATGTTAAAGTTTAGAAAACTAATCTTAGCACTATAATGAAGGCAAACTTCAAACAAACCAGGAAGCTTTGTTAAAAAGTCTATAATTTTGGATATATGGTGTCAACAGCTTTTTTAACTATCATCTTATATAGTAAGCGATGAAATACTGAATATCTTGTCATTTTCTTTTTTGACGCGAAAAGGTCTTTCCGCTCGTTACAGAGATAGTCGGTCGAACTTTCTTGCGTGACAAAATACCGTCAGATTTGAATCGCTAATAACTACGAGACTAATAATGCGAAAAGAGTGGTTGATCCCAAAACGGATAGATCATATTTGCAAGAGTTTGTCGCATAGTATTTGTTTTGCCTGTGACGTCATCGTACCAGTGAAGGCGCATGCGCGTGATTGTTATGAATTAGTTTTATGTAAGGTTATAAATAGCTGCAGCGTGGAAACGCGTTTACCTAGGAGGTTGATTCTGGGGTCATTTTAAAGAGCTAGAGGAGTATTACTAAGACCCAAAGTAAGACAAAAAGAAATATATATTTATCAGAATATAAGTAAAAATCGGTATTAAATTGAAAATTTCTCTGCATGTTTTAAAAAAATTTTTTTTTAAAACATGCAGAGTGAGACCATGAAAATATTTATCAGAATATAAGCAAAATCGGTATTAAATTCTAAATTTGAAACTCAGCATGTTTTTTCATTATAACATGCAGAGTTTTCTATCGAATTGCACGACACTTGCAGAATACTTGACAATACGTAAAAGAAACATTGTATCAAAAAGTTCAAAAAGTTGAATCTTACTTTAAATATGAGCATTTGTCGTAAATAATGTTTTACTGTACGTACGCAAAATGTAGTTCTATATACTGTCAACAGATGGCGCCATCAATAGTTACTCTAAATAAAACATAAAGGCACAGTTCGAGTCCGCACCGTAGATTTTTCGCTACATACGATAAATTTGTGATTTATCTATTCTGTAACCATAATACTATTCTGTGTAAACATTGTATTAAAGAGATTGATACTGAAATTACATATTAATACGAAATATTTGTTTTATGATTTTATCGCAAAGTTTTCTCGAAAAATCTACGGCGCCGACCCGAACTGCGCCTTTCTTATGTTTTATTTTATTAATAAATGTTTTCACAATGGTACTTTTAACACTTGAAAACCAAAAGAAACTACAAATAATATCGTTTTGCTGCTGGCTGATATAAACCATTTTGAAGAAAATAATTGATGAACAACGTGGGTTTCGATTTTGTATTTGTCATTTGTTTAAAGTAAAAAGCAGAACAGCATAAATAATATTTTTTTCACTTAAAAAAGAACATATTATATGTTGCTTTTTTAAACTCTCAAATTTGAAATATATACACTTCTAAATATTTTTATAACTTTCACTGTGAATTTTTTTAACATAAATGTAATATAAATAAATTTTAATGATAATATTATTGTTTACACAAATTGCTTTTCAAAGATAGGGATAAACATATTGATTTTTCGATAATGAAAATGGTACTTGAAGAGAAGAAGAAAATTTTGAATAATTATATTCTCAAAAATAGATCATTAACACAGTAGATCGCTTGTTTTATTTATAGAATGCTACATGCATTTCTAAAATATAAACAACCTTACATCAATCCTTAAAAAATGGAAATAAATTGTCCTAAATTCTACCGAAGGCCATACTAGCTGTTTTACCTTGTATAACAAAAAGCTTAATTTATTCCAATATTTCAAAAACATCCAAACTATTTTATTGTATAGCTTTCCGTTAAAATTGCTTTTCCTTTTAGTACTTCTTTTTGAAAAATTACTAAGAAACGATTGATAGTGCCTTCAAGGCTGTTCCTTCTAAACAGATACAATTCTTACCTTGCTGTGTTTTGTAAAATTTATCAATAACAATGATAAGATCGATCCAAGACGCATTTGTAAGTCTCCAAGGAAGTGCCGAATGAATGATTACCTGCTTAACGGGTTTATCACTACCACTATCTTCGGAGATGTTTAACCTTTGTCTGTAGGAGGATTTCGCATAAATTTTACCGACTTTATTTTTATATTATTTACTTATTTATATTTTGTTATTCACTTATTTATTTTTACCGACCGGCTACTTCTCCATTGAAATTTTAAAGTCCTTACCAGTTATATCATGTTCTGAAAGAGACGGAAAGGGATAAGGTTGAGATGATTGAGGTAATTACTTATATAATTGCCCAGATCTGTCTCTCGGTAACGCTCTGAGGTCACCAAAAATAAAACTCGCGCCATAGCACCGCGAGACGTTAAACAGCATTATTTCATTGGTAGAGAACATAAATTTCCGTAATTTTAAATTTAAAAGAGTAATTGTCGTTTTAATTTCAAATTTAATAGCTCTAAAATAGTGAAATAAAATTTTCTATCTATTGATATAAAATTTATCTCGCTATGATCAATAGCTCCCGAGAAATTTTAAATTATATTAATCATATATTTCAAATTAATTTCCGTTTTTTAATAGAAAGTTAATCATGTCGGTGGTATATCATGCGCCTGATATAGTTTGGACGCCGCGATGCATCTGATTATTTAGTGCAATCGTGATGATATAATTTGATAATATTTTTTGGCAACGTTAAAATTTACACAAAGACATCTGAAGTACAAGGAAATTGTTAAACAACGAAAAATACTTCAGAAAGTATGTTGTTTACCAAGAGGTTTTTTGAATAAAGAAACATGTAAATAATATGTAAATAAAAAAATATTTCCTGTCATAATACATATGTTTATTTTATTTGTTTTCAACCAATTTTAAACATTTCTCTAGCATATATATGTATTTAAACACTTCGGATTTGACGGAAAATCTCTCGAATGAAGAGGCAATTTGCACCCGTCATACCATAACGGCTTATTTTCTAGTTACTAATATAATAGCCCAGATCTGTCTCTCAGTAACGCTCTGACGTCACCAACAATAAAATTCGCACCATAGCACTGCGAGACGTTAAACAGCATTATTTCATTGTTAGAGAACCTAAATTTCAGTAATTTTAAATTTAAAAGAGTAATTGCCGTTCTAATTTCAAATTTAATAGCTCTAAAATAATGAAATAAAATTTTCTATCTATTGATATAAAATTTATCTCGCTATGATCAATAGTTCCCGAGAAATTTTAAATTATATTAATCATATATTTCAAACTAATTTCCGTTTTTCAATAGAAAGTAGTAAATTACGTATATCATGCGCGTGATATAGTTTGGACGCCGCGATACATCTGTTTATTTATTGCAATCGTGATGATATAATTTGATAATATTTTTTGGCACCGTTTGACAAGCAGAGAAGTGCTTTGTTTTGATTAAAATTTCGAAAAAGAATTCCTTAGCAATTTTAACTTACGTTTGAGAATTGCTATTTTTGGACTGTCGTCTAGATTGGAACGTTATCGTAATCTCAATTTTATTAAATATTTGAGCCGTAAAATAGACAACTTCTGTTACATCGATGCAAATGTGGTTTGTGGAAAATTTTTTTTAGAGAAAGCTGTAAGTGGTTGTAGTTAGAGAACGAGTTTTACATTAAGATATCATACATTAAGATCAGTTAAATATTTTAACAAAAGTTTGATAGTCCTTGCGCTATTTTAAAGTTAGTGACAATATATGTTATTATATTCTCAGAGAGGAAATTTTTTTGGCAATAGTTTACTTTAATAATGTTATTTAAATAATTCAAAGATAAGGTTAAGTGATTTTTTTTCGTTGTTGTCCAAATATTGCTCAGATTGGAAAACAAACAGTATCAAGTTAGGTATTATCTTGATCTAGAGGAATAGAGAAGAAATCGATACAATAATTACTAGTTCTCAAAAACTGGAAGTTGAATAAACCGAAAAAACAATAGAACGACGAACTGCGTTTAGAAAAGTCTCTGAAATCTTAAGAATATTTTATTCATGTCAGTTTAAAAAATTATACATATAAACATAAATTATCTGCTTTTGAACTCAATATAAGAAACGGAAAAATACGTGCAAAACGCTTAGAGGGTTAAAGACATCACATGTTGGTTCAAAAAGAGCAAAATTTAAGGCTACGTGATTTTATGTCATATGTAAGAAAACAAAAGAGGAAAAAATGATACAGTGCGTAAAATAACAGAGCGTAACTTATTTTAGCTTCTCAAAAATTAGTTTTTCGTATATTTTTTCTAATTAATTCCGCATCTTTGCAATGATCACAGGCTGAGGATGACTGGAGGAAAATAACAGAATCTTTTTTAAATCGAAGTCACGATTGTAGCAGCTGTTCAAGCCCTTTTCAAGCAAGAAGGAATTAATAAAAAAGTTGCAATGGGCCCGGTTTGGATCGAAAATTCAAAATTTAAGACCGGAATTAAAAGACAATTGAAATTTCTGACTATGCATTGAGGGATATTCAAGTGTTTGTCTAATAGTGAAAAACAGCGCTACACTTTGAGCAAATACATAAAATGTGAATGTGCAGCTTTTAAACATAGTGCTTAAGCACATTTTACCTGATGCAGAGGGTTGATATTCGGCCCAACCCTTACCTGAAGGATCGTGGAAACGATTCCTTCTACCTTTTTGTGTACGTAAATGTAGTGGAGTCTATAAAGGTTCATGTGAAACAGGTCAAATATGGCGTATCAATTTATTTTTGGAATCCATATATCATATTTCAGGAGGTAGAAGGACATTACAATAAAAAGATCAGTAAAAGACAGCGTGTAGTCACATCATAGATGACATGCGCTGCACAGTTACGCCTGTAACGTGACTGTGGCGTCACGTGAACCGATTCCATTACATTCTTTATTATTTTTTTCTTTATACCAAAGTTTTTTTTCGGAAAAACTGTTATACTTTCCAGTTATTAATTTGAGGCAACTAGAAAATCACCTGTCGTGGTATGACGGGTGAAATTGCCTCTTCATTCGAGAGATTTCCCGTCAAATTTGGCGTGTTTAAGTAGATGCGAGGGAAAAGTTTAACATTGATTGAAATCAAATAAAATAAACGTATGTTTTATGACAGGAAATATTTTTTTATTTACATATTATTTTCATATTTCTTTATTCAAAAGACCTCCTGGTAAACAACATTCCGTGTGAAGTATTTTTCGCTGTTTAACAATTTTATTATAATTCAATAACCATGAAATCCTCAGCTTGTCAAACGTAAGTCAAAAGTTAAAATTTCAAAGGAATTATTTTTCGAAATTCCAATCAAAACAAAGCGCTTCTCCGCTTGTCAAACGTTGCCTAAAAATATTATCAAATTATATCATCACGATTGAAATAAATAATCAGATGCATCGTGGCGTCCAAACTATATCGCGCGCATGATATACCACTGACATGATTAACTACTTTTTATTAGAAAAAGAAAATTAATTTGAAATATATGATTAATATAATTTAAAATTTCTCGGGAACTATCATAGCGAGATAAATTTTATATCAATGGATAGCAAATTTTATTTCACTATTTTAGAGCTATTAAATTTGATATTAGAACAACAATTCCTCTTTTAAATTTAAAATTATTGAAATTTAGGTTCTCTAACAATGAAATAATGCTGTTTAACGTCTCGCAGTGCTATGGCGCGAGTTTTCTTGTTGGTGACGTCAGAGGGCTACCGAAAGACAGATCTGGGATATTATATTTGTAATCCTCCCACTCAATGAATTCTAAAAGTACATCCAGGTTTGTTAAAAGTTGTTGATATACACTTTCACGCATTTTTCCCAGTACCACAAATTACAATTTCTTTTTCGTAACACTGAACTTAATTATTTGATTTCTTTAAATCGTATTTTTTAACGTGGAATATTTTCATAGATAGGCCAACTGTTTAAAAAATATTTATGGAGAAAGCGTAACAGAAGTGGATCCCATTTAAGCTACGTAGCTTCCAGTTAAACCCAATCGTAGAATGGGTGGTTGCCAAAATGTTGAAGGACTAATTTAAAATCGTAAAAAAAATCAACACTCGTTCAGGAAACATCGACTGCCGATGTTCATGTTCCCTATCAGTCCTTAAAACCCTCCCAGCGGCGCAAACGTCTTTTCCCGTTTTGCATTTTCAGTTCAAAAGCAGTTAGCTCGTATTCATATTTATATTTTCTTAAACAATCATGAATAAAATATTCTTAAGATTTCAGAGACATAATTAAATACAAAAAAGATCGATTAATTTACTTTAAAAGCTAAGTTTTCTAACTTGATAGCTAAAAGTTCAAAATAATTGGGCGATCAGAGAGTTAATATTGCTCTTTAATAGTAAATTGGAGAATTCTAAATTAAATCACCTGATATGAAACTGGTAAAAAGAGACTTCTAAAACCAATAACAGTAGTTTATCGAGAAAGATACAATCTTATAAATATGAAGATAATCGCAATTTTGAGATATCAGAAAAAATGTTTCGACAGGGTTTTTCACATTCTCACTTAAATATATGTAAAATTTGAATGGAGTTTTCGCTAAAGAAGTTTAAAAATTCTTTTTGTTGTCAAAATAAAAAGGATTCACAAAACTATTTAAATACTTAGAGAAAATGGATGTCACATTCATTCAGATTAAATAAATATTGTTAAATAGACATTTTATTGAAGTTTATAGTTTTCGTGCAGGTATTTGAATTAAAATCGCGCATTTTGTGACAAAATGGCGAAAAACCCAGAGTTGTTCAAAACGCATCTTTTAAAAAAATTTTTAAAAGTACATTGAAATCAGATAAAATAAATGCTAATTTTTTGAAATAAAACCTTTAGTTTATAAATGAATCCATTTTACAAAAAAATTACGAAGGAAATACAGTGAAACCTCGCATAGCGAACATAATTCGTTTCAGAAGCTTAACCTTTAAACGAAACAATTTTTCCCATAAAAATCAATGTAAAATACTATAGTGCATTCCATGCCGAAAAAAATACTCAAAAAATTTTATGTATAACGTACATTCAAAAAAAATTATCTATAAGAGCGTTGAGGAGCCTTATCTTTAATCTTATTGATCTTATCTTTAATTCAGAATCAACCAGCATGGAATGCGGATAGGATTTTCAGAACTGAAAAGCGGAATGAGTGCTACACAAAGACACCTGTTCTGTTATCCTGATTAAAAGAAATAAGTCAATTACATTACGTCATAGACAGTGGCGGCTCGTCCATTAGGGCTGGAGAGCTGCAGTCCCCCCTGAAATGATTTCAAAACTTCGTATTTTCGTTTTTATTCTAATTGGCTTACTTTTCCACTTTAAGAGTTCAGTGATGATCGAAAATGGCAAAAAAGTAATAGAAAACGTAAAAGGAAGACGGAAAATAAATCAAAAATTAAGAGAGAGACAGATCAGAGCTGCAGAAAGTTTTGCCCCTCCTAGAATCGAAATTTCCCGCATTGAACCCGCATGCGGAGCTCTCAATCGGAAGAAAGAAGCAACCCTTTCTCCCATTGAAATTAGAACCCCAAGGGCTGCACTCCAAAGCAGCTTTCGCTTGGCGCGACTTCCACATTTGGCCTTTTTTACTTTCTCGTATACGAAGTATACAAAGAGAAAGTATTGTAATCGTCAAAAAATTCGAACTCGAGATTTTGACGAATCTCCACGTTTTAGACCTCCCTGAGTTCGAAAAACACAATTTTGGAATTATGTCTGTCTGTGTGTCTGTATGTGTGTCTATGTGTGTGTCTGTGAACACGATAACTCGAAAACTATTAGAGATAAAGGGATGAAATTTGGTATGTGGTCTTTAAACATAATTTGTAGGTTTCTATCAAATTTTGGACAAAATCCGTCAACGGGAAGTCTGTCTGTCTGTATGTCCGAAGTCATGCAAACACTATAACTCAAAAACTTGAATAGCTAGATGGATAATATTTAATACACCGTTTTATCGTCATGAATGTAGGTCGGTATAAAATTTTGGGCCAAATTCGTCAATGGGCTGACTGTCTGTCGGTCTGTATAATAGCATACTTGTTCAACTCCATGCGCATGCGTAAATGCCTGTGCAAAGAAGGGATACTCCGAAAACTTGGCAGTTTGCCAAAAACCAATTCTGGCGGCGAGATTTCGTAAGGAAATAAACATTTAGGGCGTCTCGTTTTACTTGCGTATTGGAAGCAATCTCTGCGCATGCGCAAGCTATTCTCCTGTTTTCTTCTCCGCACGCGGAACTTGCATTGCTAGAGTTTGATAAAAAAATAAATATTGCGAAGTTTTAATACATACGCATCTTTTTGAATATGATTCTTCACCTCAATATTTTACTCGTATTACTATAATCAACAATGAAAAACCTTCTGATAGTCATTGCATTCTGGGTTACAGTTGGTTCGAACTTTTTATCAACGCAGGGGGAAGGGAAATGACAAATGCTTGAAAAGTATACGAGAAAGTTTCGGGGAGGCCACTTCCGCTGGTCCGTTTTCTCTCTGTAGCCCAGTCGTTAAGTAGTTTTTTTTAAATCAAATTGCTGAAGAGTTGTAATTTTTTGCTCCGTTATCTTTTTGGGGGTGCTGATTGCGAATCTGAGTTTTGCCAACAAAGTTTTTTGTTGGAATTTTAGTTATAGCCAAAACACAATAAAAAAAATTTCCCATTTTTTGCTTATAACTCAAAAATTATCAATTTTTAGTATATCATCATTGTATACCAAAATAATCAGCACAAAATTTCCTACAACTTAGGTCAATACAACTTCTGCAGCACTGCTTGTTTCTGAGCTGACGATTCGCCACTGGTCATTGACTCAAATACGTCACATAATTTGTGGCGTAGTGTTTCAACAACTGTAAATCCACGACCGAAAAATAGTTTTTAAAAAACCATGGCCTTAAATATTACTGGAATCAAAAAATGAAAATATCCAAAGTCATTCGTTCCATTCAAAACGTCTATTACTAGAAAAAGGCAATCAAAACAAAAGATCTCATTCGATTAACAGTTAAAACAGGTTACAGTTAAAAGTTAACGCACAAGTACTAGACACCTAGTTTGATAAGAATTAAAGTAAATAAAAGCTCCGTGGATATGACAGTAGCAGGCGCAAACTCCGGAAATTCCCCTCTCCTCGTCACTCGTTTTTAATGACATATAATAATAATAGTAATTATACTTATTATTTAACATCATTAAAGCTGTCTTCATGATTATTTAACAGATTAAAAATTAAATTATGACTATGATTTATATATCATATGAATAAAAAATTATTTAATGCTTAAAAATTATTAATATTTTAATAAAAGATGTTTATAAAATTTTAATTTAATTAAATATTACTTTAAAAAAATATTTTCAAAAAAAGTAAACGGAGGCGGGATCGAACCCTGTGCAAAAGGTTTGCATTCCAGTACTATACCGTCCATGCTATTCGCGCTTCAACAACGGTGACAACTTACTGGTATATAAGCTATGCAAAAGTTTGAGGGCCATTTTCTCCGAATTGGCTGGCCATTGCGCTTTAGCATTTTAATGGATGAACACCCTAAAGGTATACTATTAATAAACCAAGTCCCATCCCGAACTGAATTTCCCAAGTCGTGCCCTCCCCTTGTTAGTACGAGAGTCTCTCTTTTTAACATGGTAATGTTTTCAGACTGTCATTGTTTCTATAAATTGATTGATGTAAAATTAATTATGGACAGAATGCAATAGCTGTTACGATGTCTGGAACTAAAAGTTAGAATTTGTAATATTTTGAGCACATGAATATGTAGATTTCAAACTGGCTCATCATTACTGACAAGTAGCACTCGGTTTAACTCTATCGATACGGGAACGTCCCAAACGTCTCTTCAAGCAAAAGACGATGGTCGTCCGAATATCGCGGCGAAATTTCCACCCCTTTCGTTAAGTGTGATTGATTTCTCACCCGCTGCGCGAGCTTTCTTCGTTAAGCCGGTCATTCACTTCACAGACAAACTGTATATTTTGGAAAGCGAGAAGAAAAAAGTGATAAAAATCTATGGAAATCAGCCAAACGGCTTATCATGGTTGGAATTCCGTCTGGACTGAAATCGGAACCAAAAATCAGTGGGACCTTGAAAGAAGCTAGCGAAAAGAACAATGCTTTGTGTAGATTGAAGCCTCGCTTCGAGGGTAGCATAAATTAAAATCTGCTAACTGAGGAAAATCGAAGAGCGATTGACAAGCAGCTGTAGAGAGGGAAAGAAGATCGCTCCCCCCTACCTTCGTTCAGAGTTAGCGTCCTTGTGAATGGCGTGCCTGTATTTTTCGATTAAAAAGGGTGGGGAAAAACCGAGCTTAGGACAAATGGCATGGCTATACTTCAAGTGAATGGTCGGCTTTAGAGTGGCTCGCCTAGATGGGTTGGGGGAAAAGGAGGGTTTTCTTGGAATCCGGACAGTGCCAGCTGTCATTGTGGTTTTTGAGGAGGGGAGGGAATTTCCTTTATCTTCGAAACAGGAATTCCCGAATTTTAAGGTCCCTGTATTCCAATGGTCTTAGGAATCAGAGGGATAAAGAAAGGTTTCCTTTTCCATGTATATTGTATTTCTTGCCAGGAACATTTTTGAACGTGATAATGTTTCTATGCTGGCATTCTTTCTGTAAATTGATGGATTAGTATGTAAAATCAAGTCTAAAATACAGTGCACTCCCGATTATCCGGGTTAATCACCGGGAGGGATCGCACGGACAATAGAAAAAGACGGATAATCCGAAAAATCCTTTTTATTAAAGAAAAAAATCAACATCAATACAAAAATATAAAAATTACTTACATTTGCATCCTGTAATTTTCATTTAACATTTAATGCTTTAAAAAAATCTGTAATGCGTCTTTGCTTCTGCTGTTTGTTCATCTCTTGTCGTATATCGACACATATTTTACGAACAACCGTCCCATATAATCTAATAAAGTTTCCAAGGATTGTAGAGCAGAAGAATGAGAAATTGCATTTCCCTCATTTAATACATCTTCTGCATCAGCACTAGCTGATTCTCCTTTATCAAGTTTTTGAAGGATTTCTAATTTTTGTTTAACATTTAAAACGTTTCGTTTTCGTTTCACACATCTCATTTTTACCAGTAAAAAATCTCACGCTATCAACTGACGATAAACAAGACGCAAAAACTAAAGGAACACGTGTAAAAGTGAAAGAAGACGAAGAAGTTAAAGAATGATGTGTCAGGAAGAAGCGTGTTGGTACGAGAATGAGCTAGCAGGAAGTGGATGATTCATTTCTTGGAAAATTAGGGGTTGAACCGGTAGAGATTGTACGTGGAGGAAGAAAAAAATCTATTCTTTAGCCTCCGCCTTCACGGCTCACTAGTTTCACGGAATTAATCTCTCGATCGAACATCAACATCGATTTTACATGCATATAAGCGTGAAAATCCTTCTCTCTAAATCTTTTTTGTGAGTCCGGAATGAGCACGGATAATAGAGAGTATATTGTATTATCATGCTGCGCTGTTTAGGACTAGAGGTCCGAATTTGACTTTTTTTAAAAACAGAAAGTGAGAATTAATTTTTTTTTAGATATTTAAAAATTTTTACCAGCGTTTCGTTCAGTGAAAATTCTAAATACAACTATTCCCGTGAAATAGTTTAGAAAGAGCTAGTTACATTAGGGCGACATCTAACGGCCTTTTTGTTACAAAAAAATATTTTTATTTAATGCACTTCGAAATAAAGGACAATTCTGTGAGGTTAAATGTATTCTTTGCTAAAGCAAAATATTTTATTTTTTCAATGTTTTATATTGGCATATGTCCTAATAGATATATAATTAAATTGGAAATTTTAAAATATTTTTTCAACTGCTGACATATCGTGAATTTATTTTTCCATATTTCTGGAAAATGAAATATTTAATTCAGGGATTAACGTTGCGCTAGAATAAAACGGTTTACTTTAAATCAGTTTGATTTAATTAGAAACTTTTACGGAAGAAAATTTTCTAATATGATGCAAATATTCATAGCATAAATTCACGCACAACGAGATTGCATAAAAACATACATTTTCCAAGCAGTTTTAGAGGTAATAAATTATTTTAGACATTAAGCAATTTTTCCTTACTCAAACAATACAACTTATGTAAGAGTCGACTGCATTTTTATTTAAGTGATTTATTGTAACTGTATAATTGGCAACGTCACGCGAGCATAAAAAGTTAGATAGTTTCACTCCAATAAATAAATTTTTTTCCGGCTTTTTTGACGCCAAGAAAGCGAAACATTATTTAAAAACATATGTGTTCAATTTCTCCAACTTTCAGAAGGATTTAATCATGTTCAAAACTTGAAGCAGCATGAGTTGTTCATCTTTTATTTTCTCTTGTTTGCTTTACACAGTGTTTTTGCCTTTTGTGTTTTCATTTTTTAGATAAATATTATTATCCAACAAAGTTACTTCAATCCAATGTGATCATAAAATTGCACTCTGAAATTAGAAAAAAATATCTTTTTGTCTTTTTTAGCATGTTAGCATTATTATCTTTGGATTCTATTCTAGAATTTTCTTATATGGATCATGAAATTTGAAATACAGTGAAACCTCTTCGAACGGCCACCCCTCTTAACGGTCAATTTTCCGTGGCACGGATTTTCCGGCCCATAGACCTAATGTTAAAATAACCCCTAGCAACTGCCACCCAACCCCTCTGAACGGCCGCCGGGTGGGTTCGCCCATCCCATTTGACAAACGCATCGGTTAGAAATTTACTTTTTAAACTGAAAAACGAACTTGAAAAAATGGTTTTTTTTTGGTCGAGAAGGTTAAAAACTTAAAACAGTCACAAACTGTATCCTTTTTTCAAAAAATGTAAAAAATTATTAAAGAAAGTACTATTTTCTCTTTAGATAAGTCTCAAACTTCATTTTAAATAAGAAATATGTGTCAGACTTACTTATATTATGTATTATAGCAATTATCTTGTAATTGTAACGAAAACCCTTCAGAGCGGCCACCCCCTCTGAGCGGCCTGTTTTTCTCGGAATGGAGGGGTGGCTGCTCAGAGAGGTTTCACTGTAATAATAACAATATTCGAAGTTGCCTTAAAAATAAGTTGCATTTTTTAAATGTGCATAATGCAGAGATTTTTTAAAAATTCTTTTGATATTTTTATTTACAATTATTTTTTGAAATTGTGGAATTGTTTTGGGAAACATTCATATTAAGTTGCAATATTTACTTAATCACTAAGTAAAGAAATAAGGAATTTTGTCATTGAAAAAATAGAATTAAATTACCTCATTCCTGAAAAGATTTCTTTAAATATATTTTCCTTATCACGAAATACATATTAAGAAAAAGACAGAATACCGGAACCGAACTCAAATCATTTTCTGTTTTAGTTTGTCTGTGCGTAAATGATTCTTGCTTTAAAAACTTAATAAAAATTTATAAAAAATCGCACATTTTGAAGTGAATATTATATTTTTAAATTGACATTTATTAATTTTCGAATATTAAATGATAATAATTCTTCTTTCTATATTTTATTACTTTTAATGTTCGAAATTTCAAGAGTTCAGTCGGAAATTAAAGTACAATGTCCTTTTACACTACGTTTTAAATTAATATATTATGAATCATCATTAAGATATAAATAAGGATAACAATATAAATTATTAATTTTTTTCATACATGGTGTTTAATATACATTCTCATTATTAAATATCTTATAAGCCTATTTATTTCCAACAGATGGCAGAACTTCACAGTAAAGAGTTCTTATCAAATCTCATCCTTTAATTTTAAGATAAGGATCGTCACAAATGGAACAATGTGTATGCCATCAGTTAGCTGTGAAGTTAACTGCAAAGTTGACTGGAAAGCTACGCAGTAGGTCGGACTTTCGTCGGCAGCTGTATTTTTTTAGGCAGCTGTTTCGCACCGCTAAAAAACTGTGTAAATATTATCTCATCATGCGTTTGATGGGGCTATTTCGAGAATCAAATCACTATTCACTATCAAGAAAAGTTTTCTTTTATAAAAAATAGGGATTGGTAAAAATAGGGATTTCAAATTCCGTCATTTTATATGCTGCAATAAGAAAGCGCAAATCTCTGTCTTGCATCTATTCAGCCGGTCTATTAAAATTAAGACTGAGATTTAGCTGTGAGGGTAAAATCATGATTTACTAAGAGTGATCTTATATTAAATTGATATGGTAAAATTGCTCTTCATTAACGTTTGTTAGATTGTAGGCTTAAATAACGTTTTATGCTTACTGATGGGATTGATCGTGATGATAACTACTGAACTGAAATTTCTGAGAAAATTTAATAGTAATTTATCAAAGTTTTCTTTCTTTTTATTTTGAAATAAATTAAATATTTTCATGTTAATTATATTTTTAAATGATTTTAATGTTTAATAGTGCTAACAATCCATCTCTACATAAACTGCTATAACATCACATCGCACATTTTGTTCCATTCAACACTTTTTATAACCGATATTTCCACATTTATTAATTTTCTTTAACAAAATTAAATTTCGAAGGCAACACATGTTATTTTGTATGCAACAACACTATGACAAGTTATCGGCTCTTTTCTATAGACAGTGTCACACGGCGTAGGGAAGTCAAACGCATGGGCTGTCCGAGACTGCTCTTTACATGTATAAATTCATGTTTTTGATACGCTAGAGAATATTCTTTTTAAAAAATTATATCTAATTAAAAAAAAGTCTTTTGAATTAACATGATGTTTCTGGGAAATCCGTCCTCAAAATAACATAAAATAATTTAATTTGTAATAAAATTCTGCAAGTTTTTTCGTCAACATTTATATTAATGGAAATACATTAATTATTTGATTATTCACTTTTTGACACATTTTGGGGTGCGTTTCTGTTTTGCTTCAGCTAGGAATCTGTATAACACTTGATCAGTATATATATATATAATGGATCTGACATAAAATACTTGGGTAAATGTATTTGCTCCTTTTTAAAACTGAGAGTTATTTTAATTAAATTTTTAAAAAAGAAAATGCTGAGTTTATTTAAATGATAAATAGCTAATATTAGAAACTAAAATAAAATATACAATTGTTTATAATTCTATTTAGATTAATTTTAGTCAAAGTTGCTACTATATTGCTAATGAAAAGTCAGCAGATGTTTCAGTTCTAATAGTTTTCAGAAGTGAATTATTCTGAAAGTAATATGCACTCATGTTACTTTCAACAAAGATAAGTGATCTTTGCAACATGATTTCAGCAACAAGAAATGTGAATTTCTTGTTTCTGAAACTGTTGTATTATTTGACGATGTATTAGACGCACAGTTTACTGGTTAGGCGGGGTTCATCTGGATCATGAACATCAATACTAAAATGTTCTTGAAACTCCAAATTTCATGTAGTTGTTATGGTTGGAATTTAATTATATTCCTCGTTATATTCCACGATTTTTCGCATTTTTGAATAATCAATAAAATGATCGGCAATAAATGATTTCAATGTGGTTTTCACGCTTTGATGGACAAGAAAGATTGTAAAGCTGTTTTCATGGTGAGGTTGCAAAACAATTTTTTTTTTAAATTTTACAAATCATTAATAATTCTTTTCACATGCAGATATTTATCGTAAATATTATATAAAGGAAAAACTGAAGATCAGTGAACGGGGTATCACATGTATGACCACTAATGTACTACCACATGTAGGTCAAGCAGAAACTGCTTACTGTCAAAACTATTTTGCATTTTCGAAATCAGGATAGAGCATATTGTTATAAAAATAGTTCTGTGGGTGTATGGTGTAAATACACCAACACGCAGGATAATGGAGAATGAAGGTTTATTCACAAATATGCAGGAAAACACGAAGCACAGGTAACGGGAAACAATAGATCTTGCACAGATTAGCAACGTAAACAGACAACAATTCACAGGTAATAACAATTCAGTACTTTGAGGTTTAGCAAGACAAACAGTCAGCAAATCACTACACTACGACAACAACAGCACTTTCAATAGCGCTCAGCTCACCAGCTTTCTAGCTCGCACTGCAGACGAAACTCCAAAGTCGTTCCAGTCGATCAACACTCCACACTCTGATCCAAGCATGGCTCTTAAATACTCTCCCCGACAGGCCGTGACGTTACATGGAATTTTCTCGCACATTCAAGCGCATTTTCTTTCCTAATAGAGATATCGAGAAAAGGGGCAAATTTTCTGGAATCACCGATTTGTCGCCAAGGTCGCCAAATTTTTTCCAAGTCGCCAAATTGGTCTCGAAGGTCAGAGGTTTAGGTCTGGCCATCCCATACTTACCCCTGTAAAACTCTCTTCCCAAACATAAGACTAATCAGACAGGAAAGCGACATTACATTTTTGCAACAATATATCAATTTTCAGCAATAAAAAATGCTTTTGAGGAGGTGTCGGAAATTCAAAAAAAACTGACCAAGAAGGGGTTAAGAGAAGAAAAATTGTGACAAGAAGTAACTCACTATGAATCAGCCACCTTAATAAACAATTCTGTAACAAAAGGATTAATATAGATTCTAAGCAATTTATTCGCCATTGTTTGTTAATTCAAAGGGTTTAACCCAAGTTTTGTGACATAATTACGATGATGTGACATAATCTATGATTGAAGATCAGAAAGTGGATTTGGAAAAGAAGCATAAAATTGCCTTATCTTCAAAAGCATTTGTCTTAATCGAGTTATGTAGTCCTCTTCTGCAACAGAAAATTCTATTGTTTTTCTTAAATTTAAGTGCACGATAATGCCAACAATTGCAAAATTATTTTTATTAAATCGTTAATAATTAAAATTTTATAGTTGTATTACTTAATAAAATGTTACAAAAATACAAAATACTTTAAAGTCAGACGTTTTATCATGCTGAACACATGAGGCATAGAATTAGGAAATACTGAATTGCCATACTTATGTTATCGAAAAGCTTATTTATGTAAAAATTTAGATCTTGGTACTGTTAAAAATATATTACCATATTTTTGCATATAACACAGGAGGCTGATAAAACCGTTTATGAAAGGAAAAGGAAATCAAGATATTTCTAATTCTGAAAGAATTTTTTTCATGAAGTTTCTGATGCAATTTTCTGATTTTTTACACGGAAAATTAGAAACCACAGTTCTTCAACTTCTTAAATGTACGCAGGAGAAAACTTTTTAAAAAATATTTTATTCGTGTAGAAGTTATTTTAATGAAATATATGAATAATTTATCCGTAAATAATTTAAATTTAAATTTTTTCTATTTTCAGTGGGTTATCAGTTTTATCATAAGCGCTTGCAAATTGGGGCATTTTTTAGTTTATTTGATGTTGGGAACAATATACGCAACCATTGAAATAAAAATCGACGGGAGGCTGTCTCTGCGAAACGGCAGCCGTACTCAACTGTGACTAAACAAGCTCTATGTGACTATTAACTCTATAGTCTATAGTGACTATGTGACTCTATCTATGTAAAATTCTTCGTGATTTTTACCAATTTTGCAACTCGACTGTGACTAAACCTGATTCTAAATCTTAAAATTATTTTTGCAATCTTCAATGTCTACCTTTCTCTGTTACTAAAACCAACTCTCTATCTTATTTCGTTGCGGAGCTATAAGCGTTTAACTTTAGCACAAAATTCGACATAATACAGCAATTATTGAGTAATATTTCGCGCGATTGATGAATGAATTGACTTAGTCTGAGTGCGAGCGCAGCGGTCGCTGTGACGTCATCAAAATTTTTAGTGATTTTCTCCAACTTTGCAGTTCGACTGTGACTAAATCGTAATTCTAAATTCTAAAATTCTTTCTGCAATCTTCAATGTCCACCTTTCTCTGTTAAATGAAATTAAACCAACTCTCTATGTTATTTAGTTGCGGAGCTATAAGCGTTTAACTTCAGCGCGAAAAGCGTAATATTTTTTTCCTTTCCCGACACGCCATTAGGCCACTATGGAGGGACGTAAATCTACGTCAAAATAATCTTTAACTGACTAAAATCTTTAAAATATTAAGTTAAATCTTTGAAACTCTGGAAGAGTTCAACAAAGCGTGGCTGCAACACAAAAAAAAAAAAATACATGGTTATTTTCTCTGTTTTCATATGAAATTTTTCTTAATTATTATTATTCCCTATCAAAATACTTATAATGAAATTTTTGTTTATTTGTAATGTTTCAGAAACAGCACGTATCGACTTCATGGATTTCCATACAACACGTTTTCTCTACGGACAGTGTTATGCCTATTTACCTTCCTTTCGAGTAAATAATTCTATTAGCTAAGATTCGATGAAATTCAGCAAAACAAATTTTATTGTAGCTATTCCTAATATATTGCCTTCAAGATACAAGATAGAAAAGCATTTAATTTTGTTGTCATTCAAATTTGATTAATTTTCTCATAATCGATAGTAACTAAATTTTATGGGAAAACTTTGAAAGATTTATGTTTGGAATAATTTGAATTTCCATCTGACTTAAACGTGAAATTTATCGTTATTTAAGCCTATTTAAAAAAAGCAAATAATAATTAAAAGTTCTACAGAAATGCAAAAAAGTTTTTTTTTAATTCATCTTGCACATCATGGTATTTTAGTTATTTCACTATAGGAAAAACACAAGTACAACCTCATCCATCACATGAAAATTCTTTAAAGCAAATAAATTATTGCTCATCTTGAATTAAATATTGATGATTTAACATATATCACTTAAACACATACTACAACAATAATCTTAACGCTTTTTATTACTAATATAATAGCCCAGATCTGTCTCTCGGTAACGCTCTGACGTCACCAACAATAAAACTCGTGACATAGCACTGCAAGACGTTAAACAGCATTATTTCATTGTTAGAGAACCTAAATTTCAATAATTTTAAATTTAAAAGAGGAATTGTCGTTCTAATTTCAAATTTAATAGCTCTAAAATAGTGAAATAAAATTTGCTATCGATTGATATAAAATTTATCTCGCTTTGATCAATAGTTCCCGAGAAATTTTAAATTATATTAATCTTATATTTCAAACTAATTTCCGTTTGTTAATAGAAAGTAGTAAATTACGTCAGTGGTATATCATGCGCGTGATATAGTTTGGAGGCCACGATGCATCTGATTATTTATTGCAATTGTGATGATATAATTTGATAATATTTTTTGGCAACGTTGAGACAAGCAGAGAAGTGATTTGTTTTGATTAGAATTTCGAAAAAGAATTCCTTTGAAATTTAAACTTTTGCTTTACGTTTGACCAGCTGAGAATTTCATAGTTATTGAACTATAATAAAATT
Source organism: Araneus ventricosus (assembly GCA_013235015.1). NCBI lineage: Eukaryota > Metazoa > Arthropoda > Arachnida > Araneae > Araneidae > Araneus > Araneus ventricosus. The sequence goes on along the minus strand of BGPR01005209.1, from coordinate 23,280 downwards.
GTTAAACAACGAAAAATACTTCACACGGAATGTTGTTTACCAAGAGATCTTCTGAATAAAGAAATATGAAAATAATATGTAAAGAAAACATATATATTTCCTGTCATAAAACATATGTTTATTTTATTTGTTTTCAATCAATGTCAAACTTTTCTCTCGCATATATATCTACTTAAACACGCCAAATTTGACGGGAAATTTCTCGAATGAAGAGGCAATTTGCACCCGTCATATCACTACGGGTGATTTTCTAGTTATAGAATAAGTATGCGTTTAAATTTTATCAAATGTTTCAATTAAAAACATTCAAAGTTATGTATATAGTGCCATGATCAATTCTTTCTGAGTTTTTCTTTAAATAATATTTTAAGTATTTGAAGCTTAGAAAACTAACAATATTATAAAATTAACTATTTATTAAATTTTTCAGAAGAATTTTTACTGAAATGCTTTAGTCGTAAAACATTTGCTTCATACAACGAAAAGTCTGCAGCCATAGATTCAAATGCTGTAGACTTCCACCCATTTCTTTATTATATCTTCGTTTATAGCTGAAGGACGTTTTTAGAACTAGAAATCATTCGTGGGTTTGAATTTTTACTCCAAACTTGGAAATCGCATATGGTACTAACCGAGTCATCACGAGCCAAGGAGGGAAAACCTGCGGGAGTGGTCTCCCCTAAACTTTCTCGTATACTCCTAACTCACGTAGAGAAAAAAATAAGCTAAAATGCAGTAAAACGAACAAGAACCCCTAAAGCAGTGGAGGAAAAAAAATAAGCGAAACGCCATACCACGACTTCCGAAGGTCGCCAACGCGAAAGTGGAATTAGAAGTCGGCGAGATTACCAATAGGGCTGGATGTAAGATAAAGGAAACGAAATTTGCAATTTGAACGCCTTTTTTCTAACCGATTGACACAAAAATTGGACAGAAATTGGACTATTAAGGTAAGAAGGCCACAGATAAAATTTCATTTATCAAAGTAATTTTTTAAAGAAGTTATTGCGTTCAAAAGTATGCGATTATACAGACAGACAGTCAACCCTTTGACGGATTTGGTCTAAAAATCGATACAAACCTACATGCCTGATGATAAAAATGTGTACAAGATTTTATCCACCTAGCTATTTAAGTTTGTGAGTTATCGCGTTCACATCATTAACACGGACATACAGACAGACTTCCCGTTGACGGATTTTGACCAAAATTTGATAGAAATCTACAAATTATGTTTACAGACCACATACCAAATTTCATCTCCGTAGCTCTAATAGTTTTCGAGTTATCGTGTTCACAGACACACAAACAGACATAATTCTAAAATTGTGTTTTTCGGACTCAGGGAGGAGATTTGTCAAAATCTCGAGTTCGATTTTTTTACGATTACAATACTTTCTCTTTGTATACGAGAAAGTAAAAAAGAGATTCGAACCTCTTGTCCGAAACATCGTATCAAGATAATGTTTTAGGCTTGATCCGACTGCCTTATCTTCGCCTGGCTTGATTGCATCAGCAATTACATTCTTGCGCGATTTTTATATCACGCAATCGACAAAGAGTATATCTTCTGTCTGTTGTCTGTCTTAAAGAAACTCTTAGTGAACAAGTTTTTTTTTCTTTTTATCAATGAAAGATTTTCGCATCAGGCATTTTTCGGACAGTATGTCAGCCTTAAGGGGTGTTGGAACCCCTATTCCGACAATGTTAAATTTGCTATTTCGATGCAACTTTCCTCAAAATCTGTTATAGATTCAAGTTTGAATAGGTTTTTTATACAGGTAAAGTTCATACTTCTCATTATAATAAAATTGGTTTCTAAAAAAATTCAAAACTTTTTTTAATAAAAAATCTTTGTGTCAAAACCGACAATGTAATTTGGCCATTTTCGATGTACCTTTCCTCAAAATCTGCCATAGATACATGGTTGAAATTTTTTATAGAAATAAAGTATACCTTTCTCATTATAATGAATGTAGCTTTTGTAAAAATTCAAAAATTTATTTTTTACAAATTTTTGTGTGCCAAAATAGTGTAAAATTTCACTATGTCTAATTAAATATTTTATAAATTTAAAAAAAAATTAAAAATTAGCCAAAAGCTACATTCAGTGTAATGAGAAAGGAGTACTTTACTTGAATAAAAAATTTCAAACATGTATTTTTATCAGATTTTGAGGAAAGGTACATCGAAAATGGCCAAATTACATTGTAGGTTTTGACACAAAAAAATTTGTAAAAAAAAGTTTTGAATTTAAAAAAAAAACGATTTCAGTATAATGAGAAATATGTACTTTACTTGTTTAAAAAAATTCAAATTTGAATCTATAACAGATTTCGAGAAAAATCGCACCGAAATAGCATTGTCGGAATAGTGGTTCCAATACTCCTTAAAACATTATCCAAATAAAACTATAACCAGTGAAGCAATATTCATTTGAATCGCTGATTACGGAAACAACACGAGTCAATTTTTCCCCTTTAAATTGCGTTTATGCTGGTTTTACATACTAAAGGGGTATTTACAGAATGAGTGAAGAAATGACAAGAGTCTAGTAAAAACATAATTGCAGGTAGATAAAGCCTATTAAGTAAAAATAAATATAGACAATGATTTTAAAAAAAAAATTAATCAGTGTTTTTTCGATTTCCCAGCATTTTGATATTATTGACTCAGGTGTTTTCTGCAGTTTCTACGATTAAGGATTCATTTAAATTCTTATATTAATTTTTTGAGAGCATTAATAGATATGAAAATGAAACTAACTAAAATAACAAAATCACGCTCATTAACATTCTTTCCATTGAAATGTGATGTTTGTTTTCCGCATTGTCCTCTCTTTTTTTGTTTCCATATGCGTTACCATGGCAACAAGATTACTTGAATTAAACTTTTGACGTAGGTTTTCAGTTGAGGGAGTCATCAATAAATTATATTTTATGTTTTAAGACTTTTCTAGTGAAAAATTTAGGGAAAAACTTTTCTCAACATCTTATCTTTATTTTAATTTATGTGCAGATATAAACAAAATTTTCCTTTGAGCCGGAGTCGAAAATATATATGAAATTTAGTGTCAAAATGAGATATACTTCCTCTTAGAAACTGATTTCAGAGATTTAAAATTTCTACTCGTATGCAAATCAGCCTTTATTTTTTTTCTGATTCTCCATACTATCATCACATCTTTTCATTCCTCAATGTTTGTGCCAGATTCTCACGTGCTGATAATATAAAATCATTTATATTTTACTTCTTATCCTCTACAAAAAATTGTTACATAGGTCGTTCGGTAATTCCTGTCATTCATCCTTCTATTCAACTATCAGCAGACGGTAAAAGTCCACAGAAGCGCATTGAAACTTTTTTCAGAAGAGTAGAGAAAGTTTAAAAAAACGAAATATTTTGTAATTAGATTACGGTACTTCTAAAGCAGTGCGATTATCAGTAACCCTGTGCGAAAGTCTCGCATATTCATCTTTGCCCCTTTGTAAAAAAAGAGAAAGATTTAGTCTTTTGTTAGGGCGTTGATATTACTCAGCGAACTGCATACAAAAAATAGCAGACACACATTTATGACTTTCATATTGAAACCAACGGGAGTGGCCTCCCCTAAACTTACTCGTATACTTCTCAAAAATTTGTCATTTTCCCACCCCCTGCTTGGATAAAAAAATTCGAACCTACCGTAGCGTAAGCCAGAATGCAATGACTATCAGAAGGCTTTCCGTTGTAGATTATAGTGATTGTAAAATATTTAGGTGAAGAATCAAATGCAAAGAGATGCGTATGTATTAAAACTTAGCAATATTAATTTTCTATCACACTATAGCAAGCTCCGCTAATGCGAGGGCGTGCACGAACGAAAAGAAAATAGGAGAAAATTATCTCGTTCGCTATCGCTGAATAGCTTGCGCATGCGCAGAGATTATTTCCAGTACGCAAGTAAAAAACACTGAATATGCAATTTTAACGCCTTTTTCTTAACCGATTGAAACGAAATTTGAGCACACATCTATAATTAATGTTAACAACCGCATACCAATTTTTATTTATCAAGGTCGTAGGGTTTACGAGTTATAATGTTTAGAAGTATGCGATTATACAGACCGACAGATAGTCAACCCGTTGACGGATTTGGCCCAAAATTTGATACGGACCTACATTCCTGATGATAAAATTGTGTACCGAACTTCATCCATTTAGCTATTCAAGTGTTTGAGTTATAGTATTCACATGGACGCGGACAGACAAACTTCCCGTTGACGCCTTCCCGGGTGTAATGATGGCCCTCTCAAATTTTCGGCAGACTTTATCTATCTACTAGTTGAAAAAAATTTGGGGATGCAAAAATTTGCTCCGATTGTGAGCCCTGGCCCTCCCCGGACACCCCACTGGCGCCACTCCTAGTTGCGGGCAAGTTCTGTGTTCGCTTTTAATCTACTTAATTGTTAAATCGTATTCTTCAGTTCTTTGCATTTTTTGACAACATTAAATAAATGATGTAATTAATAATTAGCTCTGTAGTGGAGCTGGTACTAAAAAGAGAAGAAAAAAAATCTTAGTTTAAAAAGATTGCAGGTATTAAAACAAGCACCTTAGTAAATGCAAAACAATAATTGTTGATATTTACAAACATTAACACAATTTTAAAATTAGTATCTGCATTCGAAAACACCGAGCCACATTTTGCTTTATAAAATAGTTGAATTTCTAATTTCAAGAATTTTATAGCGTCAGTTTTTATTCGTTTCAATATAATAAGTATATTCAATTTGTGCGTCGCATTTATAAAATAATACAATGCACAAAATTATTCCATGAAAATCCAAAAAAATCAGGAATTTTTTTGCCCAGAAAATAAATCAATTACAATAATGAGCTAGATGAGTAAATTTCTTTAAAAAGGAATATTTTTTCTGCTCATTGTCAATTCATTTCTGCGTAATACACTTTACATTTTGTGTAATATAGTAATCTTCCTTTTAGATAAAAAGATGATCTCTACATTTTGAAAAAATAAAGCAATTTTTCTAATGCTCGCGCACCTATTATGTCATTATATGCTAATTTATATAATTCGAAATTTCCTTTTAAATATATCTAAATGGAAGAATGTATCTTTAAGGGTAATCAGAAACACCAAAATTGATAAAAAAAAATAAAAAGGAAGAGAGAGGAGGCCATTGTTGACAAGATACACCAAATGATTTCCGTTTAACGACACAAAAGAGATAGTTGATATGCATGCACCGATCAACAAAAAATGGCTTAAAAATCAAAATTACGTTCTGGAAAGTTCTGCTTTGAAATTACGGCTTATCCCATTTCCTTTTTGCCGGGTTTTATTTATAATGAATAAGAATTATTCAGTTTAAACCGGATTCATTTTCAATTGATGACAATCAATCCTCTACATTCATCGTATAAACGTATTTCTGGCTGCTATTGCATTCGCGTTACATATATATCACATAGTAGTGAAGATACCATTAGCAAATATAAATTAAAATGTGTATTAAATACATATTTTTGTCTATAAAATATTTAAATTAATTCTGCAGTGGTGCAGTTAGTTTCTGTGTATGTTTTTATTAAATACTCTGATATAACTTGATTTGTTTCGTGCTTGTAAAGGTGAAATTTTGTGTTCGATTTTTCATTCACTTCTTGTTGTGCTAGAGATCTGGAACTGTGTACTGTAGTGGGTTCTCAATAACAGTACAATATTTTAATATTTCCAGCACTTAATTTACAGTTAAACAAAGATTAAATAAAATTTTGATTCCGCACTCGTGGCGCCATCTGATAGCGAATTTGAGAAAAACTAGATTTCAAGACTCCGTAATAAATATAATAATGAATTATAAATTAGGAACTAAAAAGTAGAAAATGATTAAAATGAAAAAAAAAATCGACTTTTTTAGTACACTAATGGAAATCTGTTTTTTAAAAAAATGTTTTTACTAAATTTATTGAACTTGACTTGCTCCATGTTTGTAAAGATGGAATTTTGTAAAAAACTGATTTTAAGGTTCCATAATATTTGTAATATTGAATTCTGAAATATATTAAAAAGAAAAATATAATAAAAATAAAAATGCTGCTTAAAAACAAGCTTTTATTATTATTCTACTAAAAAGCAGAAGATAATTTTTAGTCAAAAATATGGCGTGAAAACAAAATCGTGAAGGCGTAAAGAGCTGGAAAAAAAAAAACGCTCTAAGGGGTAATTAAGCAACAATGAAAGTCAATAAGAAAGAAAATTCCTGAACATTTATTTAAATTTAGAATGTATATGTGATCTGCAGATTTTTCTTTCAGAAAGCTCCGATTGAAAAACTCGGAATAAATTAAAATATCACTCGTTAAGTGTTTGTACTGTTACAAAGATATAGGCGGTAACATCTCCTTGTATCACATAATGCATATATAGTGAATAGATTTATTCACGGGCAGGTGAAAAGGAAGTAAATCTGATCTTCTAACGAATTGAAAAGAGGGAAACACGTTCCCGTTTCTTTCTAATCTTAAAAGGATATGGAAGATTTAGAATTAAAGAAATCACTGAAGAGGCATTTTTAATCCACACTTATCACTAAAGATATGATTGTCTTTAAACTTCATCTCATCTTCTTTACTGATTCCTTTATAGAAATTGCGCGAAAACTGTTGGCGAAGGATTTCATAAACATTGCCAGATTGGAAGGAAGATATCTTAATCGGCAACTACGGTCTTAACTACATGGCTCACTAGATGAAAACCATCTGAAGATTAATTAGAGACTCAATTGTCATGGTAATAATTTTCTCCGAAGATATGCCCTGTTTCTGGATCTGGTACAAGTACCAAAATGCGTCGGTAACCAAATGGTTTGAAGTCGTTGTGACAAGGAATGCTAGAGAGAGGATTGCAGGTTCAGTTATCGTTCTCTTCATATGAACATAGATCAAAGTTATGAGATCCATCCTAAAATCGTCCGCGTTTACCGATCTGCGTTTTCCAATACTTTTGTAATTCGCTATCCATATATCCATTCAATTGATCAAATATTGTTCAAAACTGTAGGCATTCTTTAGAAAAATTCAAAACGGATGTTAGTTAATCTAGACTAAAGCAAGCACTGATGTAATTTACACCAGATTTCCGAATATACTGAGTTTCAGCGGAATCGGAACTCAAAACCTTCCGCCCAGAAAATCGCATCCTCCAAATTTAACATCAACGGATATCCGCTATTTTTTCATCAAACTTTTCTTACCACCAATTAATCTTGGTGCTACTAATTTTTCAGCTGTGCATTTATAATTCGCTATCCATATTTTCATTAAACTGATTGAAAATTGTTTCAAGCTACAGACTTCCTGTGCAAAAACTTTCCTGATTGAAAAGAAGTAATGGAATGTCCGTAACTGGAAAAATCTGGATTGAAATTTGGATTTATGCGTCGACTCACCAAACCGAACTGATGATGTACCTACAACTTAAGATGGCGTTGATACTAAACGGGAAACATGGTTTTCTGACGTACTGTCAAATATCTTCTCCGAATTTTAGATTAAGAATGATTAGAATTGAAGCGAAGTGTTGAGAACATGAGTTACGTCTCATGATTTCGCTACAATGCCTTTGCTAACTGCTCTGACAATCTGTAAGGATTTCCCCGATTCTGTTGCTTACTGAGGCGAATAATATATGCCGAACTTATTTTATGTATTTAAATACTGATAAATTTATACTTTCCTGCACATCCTACAGGTAAAACTAACTCTAAAAGTTGATTTTGAATGGGCTGCATAGCAGAGATGGACGAAATGAAAGACAATAATCAGGCCTTTCCTTCCGGGTAGATATAAGGCTTCATTGGTAAGAGTGGTAAGGGGTCTTTGCTGAGGTCTTTTTCACAGCCTGTTTCAGTCAGAGCCACCTGGGTTCGACCCTCACAGGGTAAACCAATGGAGGTTTACCCTGTAGAACGTTGCCTTCTGTGCGTTACGATATTTATATCAAACGATTTGCAGAAATAATGCCACTCTAAAAATATTATGTTAAAAGTCACATTTGGAAAGAAATATTTTAGAGGTCAAGCTACCAAACTTGTTGAGTAGTTACTTCTTGCGTAGAGTGCCTATTAAGAAATGTTTTTCAGAATTTTAATTAGATTTTTAAATTTTAAAAATCATCACAATTTTGAAGTTTTCCCTCAATAAAAGCGGATTAAATTATTGCGAAAAAAACATTTTCACCTCACTTTAAAATTCAAAAATTTAGCTTTTCAGTGATATCGGTTTCATTTCCGTGCAGTTTTTTTTTCTATAGTTTTTTTTTAAAAATTAAAAATTAATTTTAAACACAACTCGTAACAAAGCTTTTTATTGTTATAATGAATATCTAACCAATTTTATTGCTTCACCAAATCTTTCACTCTTGTGCATTTGCTAATGTTAATGGTTTGGAATAAAGAATTAATTAAATTAACCGTTTAACTAACAATTAATGGTTAAAAATATTAAAACAGTATATTGTCATCAAGAACACAGAGGCGCAAAAAATTTGAAATCTCCAGCCCATGTGAAAGTGAGTGAAAAATTGGTTGCAAAATTTCATCTTTACGTATATGAAATAAGTCAATTTAATAAAACTTCAAAACAATCAACTAGAAAAAGAAGAATAAATTTTAAAATTTATCTTAAACTTTAAACAGAAACAACAAAATTTAAACAATAAAATTTAGATAATGTTTAAGTAGCGCGCAATTGCAGCTGCATACAAAAAACAATGGAAATCAAAGTCATTCAAAGAATGCAAAAAACTAAGACAAACGGCGAGAGAATCGAATAAAACAAACAAGGAATCCATTCTAGCCCACTTTATCAAGGGCTAAGGACTATATTCGAAATGGATTGAAAATATTTGGGAAATATTTCTATAAGAAGCTTGCATTACGCCAAATATAGCTTCTCTTAGCCCGAAATTTCCCAACAAAAGACAAAAGGGATCAGTACCATCGAAAACGAATTATTACTAATATAGCCCAGATCTGTCTATCGGTAACGCTGTGACGTCACCAACAATAAAACTCGCTCCATAACACAGCGAGACGTTAAACAACATTATTTCATTGGTAGCGAACCTAAATTTCAGTAATTTTAAATTTAAGAGAGTAATTGTAGTTCTAATTTCAAATTTAATAGCTCTAAAATAGTGAAATAAAATTTGCTATCGATCGATGGACTAAATTTTATCTCGCTATGATCAATAGTTACCGAGAAATTTTAAATTATATTAATCATATATTTCAAATTAATTTCCGTTTTTCAATAGAAAGTAGTAAATTACGCGCGATATAGTTTGGACGCCACGATGCATCTCATTATTTATTGCAATCGTGATGATATAGTTTGATAATATTTTTTGGCAACGTTTGACAAGCAGAGAAGTGCTTTGCTTTTATTAGAAAAAGAATTCCTTTGAAATTTTAAATTTTGACTTACGTTTGACAAGCTGAGGATTTCATGGTTATTGAATTATAATAAAATTGTTATACAGCGAAAAATACTTCATACGGAATGTTGTTCACCGAGAGGTTTTTTGAATAACGAAATATGTAAATAATATGTAAATAAAAAAATATTTCCTGTCATAAAACATGTTTATTTTATTTCTTTTGAATCAATGTTAAACATTTCTCTAGCATATATATATACTTAAACACGTTAAATTTGACGCGAAATCTCTCGAATGAAGAGGCAATTTCCACCCGTCATACCATGACGGGTGATTTTCTAGTTTTAATAGAAAAGGAAAAACCAAACACGAACATAAATAATAACAATAAACAATTTAATAAAAGAGTAAAAATGCGGATAATCACACCAGTTTTGTAAGTTAAATTATATTGTTATTGTGGTTTGTCAGTCGGTTTACAGAAACATCTTATCACGTTAATTATATCAACAGGTAATAAAAATATCCTATTTCAACATAATAAACACGCGGTTTTTTACTTTCCGTAACAAACTAAATTCGTGAATCTTCCTAAAAGTAAGTGAAAAATGAACGCAGATTTCGAAATATGTTCCAGAACAATATAAGTTGCGGTTATCGTTTCTCAACTTCCTCGTTGTTGTTTTGATATCCTCTGTTCAAACGTACACAGCAAGTCAAAGGATCAGAAATGTTATCTTCTCCAGCGTCTTTCACATGATGGTACAGGTAACATCGTGCATCATTTGTAAATTACCATCAACAACGGAAAATTCAGGATAATAACCGAAATTACCTACCAGTTATTTGTCTTTGCAGAAAAATCCGAAGCTAGTTTCATTGCTTAGGACAAGTGAAATAATTTAACAAGAGATATTAAAAATTAAACTTTGCATTAAACAGAATGGCACAAAAATGCAGCAACTTCCAATAAAATACAAAAGAAAGATATTTTAATTATACTATAAAGAAATTACAGAAGATCCATAAGAAGTAAACTATAGTAATAACAATATACCTTTTGAGCGCAACGCAGCAGCATCTAGTTATTGCATTAACAATATTGTCTATAATCAACTAACCAACATTAAATTATTTCAGTTATTGGATAAATTCAAACCACAGAGGGAGTATTATTTGACTATTAAGTCATACCTTTGATAGAAAATTTATCCATTTTAGAACTCCGATGGCGAGTGGCACTTTGAAAAAGTTCGCAATTCGAGTTCCCTTTCATTTTTTTCCAATTTATTTGTTTAATCTTAATGTGTTATAATTTTTTATTGATGTATGATTTTTATTGTTTGATTGTATCTTAATTGGTTAGTTGACTATAGACAATATTGTTAATGCAATAACTGGCTGCTGCTGCGTTGCTCGCAAAAGGTATATTGTTATTACTATTGTTTACTTCTTCTGGTTCTTCTGTAATTTCTTTATAGTATAATTAAAATATCTTTCATTGTTTAGCTATCAGAAAACTTATTTTCATTCATATTGTGAACAGCAATAAAATTGTTCGAACTTTTATTACCAGCTTTATTACGAAAGGCACCAAATTCACAATGAATAATTATGCAGTCACCTAAAATAGATAGCTCGTCTATTTATAGTCGTTAAAGCCTAAAGGATCATTGGACATAAAATCGATCTCAAATTATTTGAATAATTTAAAAATACGTTTTCACTCATCCAATATCTAATCGAAATTTTCATAAACAACATTTTTGTCTACAAAAATAGCTAAAAATATAATGGTAGTCTCAATGTGCAGTTTTTTATACGTATTTTGCAAATTTATGTTGCTTATTACGTAAAGAACAATTCTTTTGTAAATGAAATAGAAAAATTATTTTTCCATTTGCTTTATATTTTCTTTTGAAACATAATTCTATTTCTTAAATTTGGATTTCGGAAAAGTTTTATTTATTTTCTATTAGTTCTTAAAATTTGTTTAATTTATTTAATTTGGTCAATTTATTTTACTAATAATAATTCTGTTGATGGAGTTACTTATTTGTTTTGAATAAAAAAAATGCTAAAAGCAAAATATATTTATTTAATCATAGAAAATCCCATCAATCTTATATACTTAATAAACATTGCAAGAATAGGTAAAAAAAAATGCGTTAGAAATAATTTTATTCCAGGTAATGATAAGGAATAATAAATACAGGTAGTTTTAAACACACACACACATAACACATGCTAGCATCGCCAAAGCAGAAATCTCGTATCACTACCCGATTGCCTACCCAGTTCCGTACCGACAGGAAGTGATCGGTTATCGGCTGTATCAGATACGTAAGTATCAAGTAAAAGTATCAGGTATAAGTGCGTATCAACTTGCACCTGATACAGCAAAACCTCGTATCAATCCAACTCTACTGTAAACAACCGCTTGGCGGCAGTTTACTATCGCCAATACACAATATCAATTGCAACTGAATATGCAATTTGAACAACTTTTTTTCACCGATTTACACAAAAAGTTAACACAAATCTACAATTAAGGTTAGAAGGCTACATACAAAATTTCATTTATCTAAGTAATTTTTTAAAGAAGTTATTGCGTTCAAAAGTATGCGATTATACAGACCGACAGAGAGTCAACCCTTTGACGGATTTGGTCGAACATTTGATTTAAACCTACATTCCTGGCGATAAAAATGTGTACCAAATTTTATCCACCTAGCTATTCAAGTTTGTGAGTTATCTTTTCACATTAACACGGACATACAAATAGACTTCCCGTGAACGGGTTTTGCCCAAATTTGACAGAAACCTACAAATTATGTGTAAAGATCACATAACAAATTTCATCCCCGTAGCTCTAATAGGTTTCGAATTATCGTGTTCACAGACAGACATAATTCCAAAATTGTATTTTTCGGCCTCAGGGAGATCCAAAACGTGGAGATTCGTCAAAATCTGTGTGTGGAGTCCGAATTTTGTGACGATTACAATACTTTCTCTTTGTTTAGAGAAAGTAAAAAGTGACCTAGGCTTATAGTTTTACCATACATTTCTGTACATTACTACTCATTTTTCGAAGTTTATATTGATCGTTTTGTAAAAGTAAATACAACATGTATGTATTGTTCTCTTTCCAATGATATCATTTTCATTTTCACATTTTTCAGAGGCAATTTGCACCCGTCATACCTTGACGGGTGCAAATTGCCTGTTCATTCGAGAGATTTCCCGTCAAATTTTACGTGTTTAAATAAATATATATATGCGAGAGAAATGTTTAACATTGATTCAAAACTAACATATGTTTCATGGCAGGGAATATTTTTTTATGTATATATTATTTACATATTTCTTTATTCATAAACAGCATTCCGTGTGAAGTATATTTCGATGTTTAACAATTTTATTATAATTCAATAACCGTTAAATTCTCAGCTTGTCAAACGTAAGTCAAAAGTTAAAATTTAAAAAGAATTCTTTTTCGAAATTCTAATCAAAACAAAGCACTTCTCCGCTTGTCAAACGTTGCCAAAAATATTATCAAACTAGCTGTTACCCGCGACTTCGTGCGCGAAGAATTTGAATTGCTACTTTTTTTAAATTCACGAATGTAAATGTTTCGTTATATATAGAAAGGGGAAATCAAAAGTTCTGACGGTTGATAATACATAATTGGACGACTAATTTAATTCTCCGTTACTGTAAATTACATCATTGTACTCGATGGTATCATCTGCTCTTTGGAATATATCATCTACCATGCTATATGTCATCTGCTTCTACTGTTTAAAAGAATACATAGGACAAAATATACCTTCCTATTCTAAAAACTCTGACAACCATATCATATACGTCAATGGACGATCATGGTTTGTTTATTTTGGATTCATAGACCGTTTTCCGGTAACCTTCCGATTTAAGCAATCGCCAAATCTATTTGGCAACTGTATCAAGCGCCAAGCTCGAATTAGTTCTTTCTTTAGTAAACAAAACATTGAATTCCGTGTTCTTTGGGTTTGTGTAATCCTTTCTATTTAAATCGGTTAAAAACAGCTCTTAAAGCATTAAAATTCGAAACGGAACTATTGTAATTAGCTAAATCGTTTGGTTACAAATTTAACCGCCAAGAAAATCTTGGATGTCGATGAAAAGAGTGATAAAGAATAATTTTGGCAACCTTTCCACTAAATTAGGCTCTTATTTTAAGTAAACATTGAACGATATTTTCATTTAGTTACACTTAACTTTAGTTTTTAAATTTTAATCTAAAAACTCTTGGAACTATATTATATCTACCATTAGATTTCTGTCCCGGCGTTCATTTTTCAGTTATTATTCCAGAGATTATTTCTTTTCTTAGCAAGATCACGTGATGCATGACTTTAAAAATAAGTTATTCCACATGCTTGCGCTTTTCTGAAGGATCACGTGACATTTCATTTTGTTTACGCATTCCTTAAGGATCACGTGACAGTTGATTGAAAAATAAAGTAATAATCTTCATCGCAAATCGCTTGTTAATTATTTATTGTTATCTGTAATCAAAAATAATGAATTTAACATGATGTCACCTACCCAATGTCCGTTCCTGGGTTCCAAGCTACAACTCTGCCAATTTTCACCCAAATCGGTTTGGTAGTTTTGCCGTGAATGCGTAACAAACAGACAGACACACTTTCGCATTTATTATATTACTAGCTGTTACCCGCGACTTCGTGCGCGAAGAATTTGAATTATTCTTTTTTTTAATTCACGAATGTAAATGTTTTGTTGCATTTTGAAAGGGGAAAGGAAAAGTTCTGACGTTGATAATACTTAATTGGACGGCTGACAGGAGTGTACTGTACATGTATGCTGATATAGTTATGTAAATTGTTTATCTATGATGATATACTTTTGTATACCACGTTATTTGCACGTATGTAGAGGTTGTGTGGGCTGTACACACGTGAACAGGCCACATATAATTGCCCATGGTAAAAATATGGTTTTACCAAATGTACGCCTGCCACTGTGTGTCGTTGCGCAGTCTCGGTAGATCGAGGTTACGTATTAGTAGTACTGGCACACCGACTATCAATCTAGGCTTGTCGGAAGGTGCCCCTGACAATTCCAAGATCTTGAAGAGCTCTACAGAATATGATGTTCCTTGTTAATGCCCATTACCGTATCTACAGAAGGATATTCTGTAATATCTCACTGTGAAAATTAAACAAAACAACGAGAGAATAATTCACTAACGTCATTGGATCACTTTGTAACCGTATTAAAAGCTGTAAATGCTACCACAACAGGAAACCGGAAGTGTAAAGTCTCCTTTGTTGTTTATGGTCAAAGAAAGCAATATTTTCTGATATTAACTTTAACACTGGCAAAAGCCCGCACACGAAATAGTAATTTGGCTTGAATTTATTTCTATAAGAATAAAAAGTATTGTTAGAAATTACGTTAAAAAATATTTTTAAACCTTTATAGCAATCAGAGAAAACATTTCATCGCGATGCAATTAATAGCATTAAAAAGATCATTTTCTGGTCTTTAAAATGGCATAAATATAATTGTTGTCTAATAAAGATTTCAGAAGTTATTAGCAAAAAACGTCTAAGCATTAGGCTTAAAAGCGGCTAATGTTCGATATTTAATTAAATATCTTAAGAACTAATTAACTCTGAAAGTTGAAAATAACACCTTTGACCTAAAAATATGCTCTAGAATGCCGTGTGTAAATTTCACGTCGCTACCGTTCACCGTTTAGGAGGAGTTCTTGTGACCGACCGATCGACCGACAGACAGACAGATACTTGTACATTCTGCCTTATTGTATGGATACTTATAAATATAAGCAAAATTTTCAGAAATAAAGGTAAATTAGTTCAAAGTCTAACCATTTCCTAGCAAATGAGTAGCTATAAATTTGCGTTATTTCAAAATCGTCTGCACGTAAAATTTAAAAAATTAATAAAAATTGAATGAAAAATGTCACAGAAATAAAAGTAATATCATTGAAAAGGTAAAATTTTTATCTTTAAGACGGTATAAAAATAATTTGTATCGGACAATTTGTTCCGAAGTTACAGCGGATAAAAGGATTACGTGATAGTTGATTTAAAAAATAATTTATTTCACATGTTTTCGCATTCCTGAAGGATCACGTGACAGTAGAATGAAAAATAAAAATCTTCATCGCGAATCTCGGAGTCAATGGGCTTTCTTTGTTAACTATTTTTAATCTGTAGTAAAAAATAATTAATTTAACGTGATTTCTCCTAGCCTATGTCCGTTCTCGGGTTTCAAGCTACAACTCTGCCAATTTTCATCCAAATCGGTTTTGTTGTTTGGTCGTGAAAGCTTAACAAACAGACAGACAGACAGACAGACACACTTTCGCATTTATTATATTATTAAGATTAAGGATTAAGGATATGGATATTTATAAAAATAAGCAAAATTTTCAAAAATAAAGGTGAATTAGTTCAAAGTCTAACCGTTGCCTAGCAACGGAGTAGCTATAAATCTTCGTTATTTCAAAATCGTCTGCACGCATTTTAAAATTTTGGAACTTTTAAAAATTAATAACAATCGAAGGGAAAATGTCAGAGAAATAAAATTGATATCATTGAAAAGGTAAAAATTTGAACTTTAAGATGGTATAAAAATATTTTTTGTCGGACAGTTTGCTCCGAAGTTACGGCGGAAAAACGGTTTCGGTTATTTTCTAATTAATTGACTGTTTAATTAACTTTTGGACTTAGAAAAGTTCATAAGTGTCTTCCCCTTGTCTTAAATAATAAGTGTACAAAATTTGGTTGAAAACCGCCCATTGGTTTAGGAGGAGATGTGGAACATAGCCACATACCCACATACATACCCACATACATATCCACATACATATCCACATACCCACAATGACTTTTATTTATATTAAGATAAGATTATATCATCACGATTGCAATAAATAATCAGACGCATCGTGGCGTCCAAACTATGTCACGCGCATGATATGCCACTGATGTAATTTACTACTTTCTATTAAAAAACGAAAATTAATTTGAAATATGATTAATACAATTTGAAATTTCTCGGGAACTGTTGATCATAGCGAGATAAATTTTATATTAATCGATAGAAAATTTTATTTCACTATTTGAGAGCTATTAAATTTGAAATTAGAACGACAATTACTCTTTTAAATTTAAAATGACTGAAATTTAGGTGCTCTAGCAATGAAATAATGCTGTTTAACGTCTCGCAGTGCTATGGCGCGATTTTTATTGTTGGTGACGTCAGAGCGTTACCGCGAGACAGATCTGGGCTATTATATTAGTAATAGAGAAAGAAAACATCGGCTTAAAAACTACGCAATGTACGGCATAATTTAGCTTTGAACATAAATCTAAAGGTAGAGAGGGAAATAAACCTATGGGTCTGAGAGTCTACACATATTCTATGCTTATTATTTTACATATCAGATACACGAGCGCTGCGTTGTTTTGTTTTCTTTCGTTGAAAGTTCCCGAAAGGAGGCGTGATGGGTGCCGTGAACCAATTTCCAGATGTCATCTTCGAAAATGAGGTCAATACTGAACATCAGATGACAGATTAATCAGTTGCGAATGTCTTTTCCTCACAAGGGTTGAGATAAATCGTGAGATAATTCGTTACCTTACGATCGTAATAAGTTTTTTACATGATATTTGGGTCATAATAGATGGGAATTATATGGGCGTTTAAGGACAAATAAACAATTAAAGGAAAAAATAACATTAGATAATAATTAAGGCAAATTTTTGGTGTAATTTCGCTGTATCATTACTGCTGACATTCAAGTCAAAAATGAGTTCAGTCAAAAGCCATTTGCTGAAATACTCATAGAAAGTTATTAATATGTAAGTGATTCGTTTCGTAATGATTAATTAGTAAATATGCTAATATCAGATATTAATAATTCAAGCTCAACCTATTATGACATGCTGGAAAAAAGGTGCAATCACTTCCTACGAAACTCGTCCTTAAAGTCGCATTTCTAAAACGTTTAACATTTTAAAACTAAAATTCTGTACTAGTTTCCATTGCGCAAAATTCCAATGATTTTTGTTCAATTTCCTCCTTCCACTGAATTCTGGAATATAAAAAAGTCAGAGTCGACTTTCTTGTTTGCTTTCACTTAGGAAATAGACAGAAAACAGTCTCCCCTTTGACGAATTCCAAAATTTGATGCATTTGTACAATGTACAATTCTGATGTTAAAACCATAGGCCAAATTTCATCCATCTAGTCTATTGCGTTTTTGAGTTTTAGCGTTCGTGTGTAAATGGACAGACAAATAATGAAGGCTTTCGACCAAAACGAAACCAGCAGCACAAAGTTTAGGGGAATGGTCTCCCCTAAACTTTCTCGTATACGTCCTAACACGGGCGGGGGAAAAAATACTCCCAGCGACAGTAACACCCGCCATTCCCTAGACAGGTGGGAAAAAACGTGCGAAGAGGTCGAAAATTTTTTTTGCGTCGTAGAATAGTGAAGAAATCGAATATGCAATTTGAACGCCTTTTTCAACGGATTCAAACCAAAATTGGACACAGATCTACAGTTAAGGTTAGAAGACCACACAACAAATTTCCTTTATCTGAGTCATTGCGTATAGAAGTTATCGTGTTCTCAAGCATGCGATTATACAGACCGGAAGACAGTCAACCCTTTGACGGATTTGGTCCAAAATTTGAAACGGGCCTACTTTCTTGATGATAAAACAGTGTACCAAATTTTATCTATCTAGTTATTTAAGTTTCTGAGTTATCGCGTTCACATGAACGAGGACAGACAGACAGACTCCTTGTACACTTCTGATCTTGTGTAAGGATAACATACCAAATTTCATCCCTCTAACTCTAATAGTTTTCGAGTTATCATGTTAATAGACACACAGACAGACAGACATAATTCCATAATTGTGTTTTTCGGACTCGAGGAGGTCTCAAATGTAGAGATTCATATCGAGTTGGAGCTTTTTGACGATTACAATACTTTCTTTTTGTAAACTTCGTATCCGAGAAAGTAAAAAGGAATTGCAAAAAGAAATCTGCAATTCAAATGCAATAGCGGAATAACAAATTTCATTCTCCTAATTGCTTGCGTTTTGTAGTTATCGTTTTAACCCAGATGAGAACACAGACACACATAATTCCCGAAACCATATTAAAGGACGGAGAGAGATGTAAAACGTAGGGTTTCATCAAAATCTAGAGGACCGAATTTTTTTGAAAATTTCAATATTTTCTCTATATTTCGTATACGAGGAAATAATAATTAGCATCAAAGCACTTTTTGATTTACTCACACGTATTTGCATATTTTAATGATTGAAATTTCATTTTTGTGTTAATAAAATGCATGCCTAAAAATTTATCTCAATTATTTATTTTCTTCATTCCTTTATTTATTTATTTTGTCTTTTTACAATTGTACGTTTATTTTTTATTATCATCAATTTCTCTTGAGGACACTTCTCACAAATTAGAGAATGGTAGATCTTACAAAGGTAGAACTAACAGAATATATAGCATAAGAAAACAGTAATTAAGTAACAGTATTCAAATTCGATTTGAGATGAAAATCTTGTAGTTGGTACTGGAATAAAACAAATAATGTTTGATAAATTTTATCTTAACAGTAGCTTAAAATATAGGAAAAAATATGTAAAAATTTTATTTCTTTATTGATTAAATGCACTGAACAGCAGTGAAGTTCTTGACTGAAAAATCAAAATTTACAGTTATGTAATTATGAGCCATTGTTCAGTATAGGGCTTTATTTCATTAATAGGAACTTTTTAAATCACAGCACATATTTTTAAAATTAAGAAACAGAGCTTTCAACTGAAGTATGGGGTAGGAATTTGGGGAGGGTCCTTAAACACGACCCAAACCAAGCGTCTACACTCCATTCAAAGAATCGTCTTAGTGCAATTTACTAAGTCTTACAGGACAACATCCACTAATGTCCTGACTGGCATTCCCCCGCTTCACATTGTAGCCAAAGCTATGTACCTTAAGTTCCAGATTTGGGTGATGCACTCCATCGAAGCTCAACTTTTACTTAATATTAATAAATTTGACAAATTTATAAGGACTTCTGAAATTCCACCCGAAAAAAAAATAATAGAGCTAACTGGTAAGATAAATGATAATACTTATGATGTGTACACGGTCGGATCCAGAATCAATAATGAAACGGGATTCGCCGTGTGCATTTTTAAAAACAACGAACCATATAAAGACTTCTTATACAAACTGAATCCAACAAATTCCGTCTTTCAGGCCGAGTTGGCGGCTATTGGATTCGCTGCAGGCTGGGCTCTAGAACATAATAAACAGGTGAATATCCATACTGATAGTCAGTCCTCAATAGAAGCAATTAAGAGCGCAGAGCTCAAATCAGAGTTTGTAAATAGTATTAAAGAAAAGATTTATAGTTCCAGGCTGTTGGTTAGCTTGACCTAGGTGAAAGCTCATGCCGGTAACCCAGGTAACGAGCGGGCCGACAGTCAGGCAAAACCGGCCACAACAATAGGGCAGTATATAGATCTCACTTCCCCATATTCATATGTCAAATTGAAAATAAAACAGTTTATAATTCATGAATGGGAAAATTATTGGAACCAACACAACTGAAGTTCTATTATTAGAGTCAGGACATTCATGGACAAAGTGGAGAAAAAATTTTTAATCGTTAATAAATATTTAATATATTTTCTTAGTGGGCGTGGTCCTTTTCCGGCCTATTTACATAGGTTTCATTTATTGAATTCTCCAAGTTGTTCCTGTGGTCAGGTGGGCGATGCAGATCATTATTTATTTGACTGCACGCTCACCAAAGAATTCCGCCTCAAGAAGCCTGCAGAGCAAAATAAGAAGATATGGTTTAAAAATTTAATGCATAATAAAATTGCAGTAAATAAATTAATGAAAGCATATACTATTAGCAACAGCATTTGTGATTCATTAAAGACCTCGGAGTGAAATTGCTTTTAAATTATTTTAAGATATCTTTACTCTTTTAACTAAACACCACTAAATTTAAGTGGGTTGTCCCTGCGCCCTACCCTAAATTTTTAACACTTTATTTACGTAGTTAATTTTAACTGATTATATTGTTTTCAGGTTAATCCTGGACTTGTTGGAATGTTTTAGTGTCCTACATTTTGTTGGGCATTCGCCCTTGGGGGGTCCCGGTCGGGGGCCTTGTTTTTGCTTTTCTTGTTTTTGGGGATTTGCTGTTTCTGTTTTTGTATTTTTATTGTTTGACTGACTTGTACTTAGATGGATTTTATTGTTTTCTAGACTGGTGAGAGACTACGGGGTCTGTTTTTGATGCTCTTTTCTGGGCTTTTTAATGATATTTTTTTTAAAAAATTATTGCCTCCTTCTTTTTACTGGTGTCTTGTACTGAGCTTGTGCTTTTGTTTTGCTCATTTGGATGCATACTGGGGGCCCCTCTTTTTGAGTGTTTTCAATATTTTTAATTTTTGTTCCAGATCTGGTGATAAAAATCAAACAGAATTCAATTAATTTATGGTTCTCTCCAAGTTTAATATCTATTCACACAGTGTATGTTTTAGGTTACTTTATTTTTTTTGTTGTTGTCCCTTTTTTGTAATGTTTGTAACGTTCTGTGATGTGCTTGTGATGATTTTGTGTGTCATGTCATATTGCTATTTTTGTATTGCTTTTATATCTTTGTATGATAATCACGATACGATTCTCTCAATACAATAGATGTATAAGATTCAAAACTATAATTTGAGAAAAGAATGAACAGATATCGATTAATTTGGACCGAATTTGATTGATTTCATTGATTTTGGTATTTAGGTATTCCTACTTCAACTCTAAAGCTATAGAAATCAGGGAAGATTTGTCTGTTCAAATTGATAGTAAAATAATAGGAAAATTCCTATACTTAGCGAAAGTTATTCTATAAAACTGTCATCAAAGTAAGGAGGAAAATATGAAATGTCATAGCTTAATTTTACAATTGTTGCCAAACAATCGATGCATTAAATATGAAAGAGTTAAAACAATTTATGTAATAGTAGAGATTGTTTCAAATCGATAAATTTCGGAGTTCATATTTTTAAATCATATTCGACATTTTTTTCAGAATAATCGACTTTTTTGCTTCGAACAATACGTTGCATCACATTATTTAAGTTATGTAATTCTCAGGAAGGAAATTTCAATTCATACAAATCGAATCAGGTTAATAAACGGGGAGAAGGATAATAAAGTAAAGCACTGTTTTGCACTGCTATTTTTATACATCTTTCCAAAAAGTTTAAAAAAATGTTAGTTTTTTTACATGACAGCTGCATGTAAAAAAATGTTAGTTTTTTTACATGACAGCTGCATGTTTTCTAAGAAAATAATTTTCATAACGAATAACGATTTGTAACGAATAGACCCTATAATGAACAATGGTTCATTTAATATATGAATTTTGATTTTTCACTCGAGGATCTTTATTGATGTACAGTGATTTAATAAAAAAAAGAAAGAAACAAATTATCATATTTTTTAAACAAATTGGGACAAACTAGCCAAATTTCGCTGTAATTTATTAATAACATTATTTACTTACTAAAATTTTAACTTCGAAGATGAAAAAAAATTAATATTTAAAGTTCTATAATAAAAAAATTACATCCTTATCAGATATTTCTATCCCTTTTTTCCCCTTTGTGTTTTTTCTTCCAATTTTACATCATTCTTTTTCCATTTTGGGAAAGGCATAACACCGAGGGTTGACCTTTTTACTACCACTTGCTTTCTACTCTGAAGATTAGTACTTTCATTGTAACCACCCTCAATATGCAATCAAAAATCTTTTTCCTCTTGGTTTATTTTAGAGAAGTTGCATATCTCGACATTTTTGCTTTCAGAATACTCGCGTAAATAGATGCTTGCATTTCGTTGTATATTTTAACATCGAAGATAAAAAAAAAATGATATTTAAAATTCTATGATAAAAAATTACATCTTTATCAGACATTTATCTCTCTTTTTCTCCCTTTTGTGTTTTTTCTTCCAATTTTACATCATTCTTTTTCCATTTTCGGAAAGGCATAACACCGAGAGTTGGCCTTTTTACTACCACTTGTTTTCTACTCTGAAAATTGGTACTTTCATTTTAACCATCCTGAATTTGCAATCAAAAATCTTTTTTCCTTTTGGTTATATTTTAGAGAAGACATTTTTGCTTTCAGAATATTCGCGTAAATCGATGCTTGCATTTCGGGACCGCTTCTTTTCCAGATTAGATAAAAAATTAGCACATTTTTTTATTTCTGGAGGATTCGTCTCAAAAGAAAGTAGAAACAATAAAGACTCGCAAGACTCCAATTTGCAGAGCCTGAAGCTGGAACGTTCTCTTACACGTGATTTATCACGGTTTCGACCTCGACGCTGATTTTTTCATACTTTTATCATTCATGTACACAAAGACCAATTCATAAAAAGAATCCATCGAAGGTTAGCCTTGTAATTATTTGTGAGGTCGCTAACCTGCCTACTAGTAAGAAGTATTTGATAACAAAAATACACATGCTTTTTTGGATATGAATGTTTTAAAAATATGCAATAACTTGCATCATTTTATCTATTTCAAAGATAAGATGTTACGAAGTAATAGGTATAACCACAGTTTAAATAATATTTCGATAATACGTTGTTTGGTTTGGTATGTTAAGAATTTCATGGGGTAAATGCCACTTTTGTGTACGCTGCTCAAAGATTAATGTTAAGAGACACAAATACAAATAAAAA